>CM075015.1:973411-983800 GCA_037576675.1 Pangasius sanitwongsei | reverse complement strand
ATACGTCTTTGCACAGTATTTGCAACTGTACACAGCCTTTCCTTCCACACTGGCTGAGGTGAAATGTATCCACACATGAGATGGTGTGCGTGGCATAGTTCTATACAATAAGATGCACAGATATATAAATAATTAGTTGAACAATTGGAATATTTTGGAATAAAAACCATTTTACAATTGATGTAAATGAATAGAAATAGGCTAGATAAATAAATACTCCTCAATCAGCATGCTTGCTAAAACAAACTATAACCTAGTATATACAATAGTTCAGTCAAAAGTTTGGACAAATTACTATTTTTTTATGTCTTTGAAAGAAGTATCTTATGCTCATTTAAGCATGATTTATTAGATCAAAAATAAAGAAAAAAAACAGTAATATTGTGAAATATTATTACAATTTAAAATGTAACCTTTTATTAAGCAAAGAATCCTGAAAAAATTATAACAGGTTATAAAAAAAATATGAGGAGCACAACAACTCCAAAATTGATGAGAAATCAGCATATTAGAATGACTTCTGAAGGATCATGTGACACTGAAGACTGGTGTAATGACTGATGAAAATTCAGCTTTGCATCACAGAAATACAGTATATTTTAAAGTATATTAAATCAGAAAGCCATTGTAATAATAATATTTCACAACAATATTTCACAAACTGTTGTCCTGTATTTTTTATCAAATGCAGGCTTGAAGAGCATAAGAGACTTCTTTGAAAAACATTAAAAATAGTAATATGTCCAAACTTTTGACCAGTACTGTACTTCTGTAAAATAACAGAAAACCGGCTAGCAGAGAGGATAGAAGAAAGAGCATCACAGCTTGAGCTAGCTAGCCTCATAAAGTGTCAATGAAATAGTGCTAGCTTACATTTAGCATATCTGATTTAGTGGCTGGCTAGATACTGTATAAACACATTTGCTAGATAAACTTTAATACCATAGATAAAATATATTTACCAAAGTAATATCAAAACTTACTTGAATTGATGTAATCCTCGAACTCAAATGCAAACCTGTGGATTCAGTATTTCTGTGGTAGTCAGGGCCTGGAAGATGGGGGAGGGGGGGTGACTAAGGGGGATTGATTGTGGTGGAAGGTCTTTTTAGACATTTTTTATTTTCTCGCCTAAATGTCTGCTCAGTCAGTGTATTTACAATGGTATAATTTTGTTGCACAATAGCTTACACAAAGCACAAGGGAGTTTTAAACATAACTTTATGTAATATGTAAATACTTCATGTAAATACTCGCCAACTGGACATTTTTTGACATTATTTTGTGTGCAGGATTCAAGAAATGATCTGTGTTATGTTATGGAGGAATGCACAGTGCATTAGGGGGTATGGCCTCAATAGCCCTGCAGTAGGCGAAGTGTTGTGTGCATGGGATTGAAGAATCTGCAGGGTAGAAATTCAACTGAAATTGCAGTAAATCTGGTTGTTTTAACCAAGATTATCCTGCAAGATTTTTTTTTTCAACTACATTTAAGTTCCCTGTTATAGGCTAACCTGCAATTTTGTAAATTCCCAGTTATTCCCATTAATTCCCATATATTCCTGTTAATTTCCCATGGAAAGTTTCCAGCCGTGAAAATTCCCGGAATCTTGCAACCCTAGCAGCTTCGCTGTGTGATGTCAAGTCAACCTTTGTTTATAGAGCATAAAACAACAAAAGTTGACCCAAAGTGCTTTACAGATCGATCAAACAAATAAACAATGACAGAAATGTATAAATATTTAATAATAATAATAATAATAATAATAAGATACATTTAAATACAGCATTATGTATTTACCTATTTCAACCTATTAAAGGACCTATTCGAAAGCTAATGAAAGAAGATTTAAAAGTTGCTACTGAAGAAGCTGACCTCACACAGAGAGGGAGACTGTGCCAGAGTTTAGGACCTACCACAGAAAAGGCACGATCGGATCTAGTGCTATAGCGACAACGAGGAATTCTGGACAACGAGGAAGGTGATCAGAAGACCTGAGCGCTCTAGTGGAGGAGTAAGGAAGAAGATCACTGATATATTGGGGCACAAGTCCAGAAAGTGACCCGTAAACAAAGCAGAATTTTAAAATCAAAACTGAATTTCACGGGAGCCAATATAGAGATGCTACTACAGAGGAAATATTATCCCTCTTTCTTGACCCTGGTAAAAGCCTAGCTTTTGACACAGTTTGAGCGAGACCAATGCACAATGAGTCACAATAGTCTAACCATGATGAAATTAACAAGTGAATCACAATTTCCAGGTCTTTACTAGAAAGAAAATGTGTAACTTGATGTGTTTAGTGTCCATGATCACCTACAAATACCTTTTATCTCACTATTTTCATGTCAAACTATTTTCTTCACTTTTTCTGTAATTAGTCTCTAGATTTGGCATGTTCAGGTGCTGTTACACTGCTAAATAATATTATTATAGGCATAGGCATGTCTCTTAAGAAATTCTGAGAAATTTTCTCACTGTTTTTTCTTCATTTTGTTCTTTCAGCTCTGTGGGGTTTACCTTTTATGGAGTTTTGCGAGAGTCACTAAATGCAAATGAGCTGTGTTGGAAGCGCGCTTTGCACTTTACGTCTTACTGACATTCATCCACATGTCTGAGGGGCAAAAAAAAAAAATCAGCCTTTCCAAAACGTTTGTAAATCTTGTGGGAATTTTTCATTTGGCTTGGCTTGCAAAAACATTTACACCCAACGTGAGACCCACTGTGTCCATTTAGACTTAGTGTTGTAATGTCCCTGTAACTGAAAATGTGGCAGCAACATTTGAGGAACACTTAAAAAACAGTATATAGGAAAAGGTTCAGAAAAGGTTCTGACATCCTAAAAGCTTTTGAAGTGGGTTCAGAAGAATAAGTTTATTTCCAGCTAGAAATAATAAAATAGTAATAAAAATATCTAAAACATTCTCATCTCTTTAAGAGGGTTATTAGAGCTGCAATTAGCCAAAATTCTACTTTAGAAATAATCAGAGAATAAAGAGAGATGCAAATTGAAAAAAAGGAAACAGCATCCTCTTTTTCTATGCTTTCTGTATTTCAGCAGTTTTCTGATTTCTGTCTCACTCTCTCCATCTGATTTTCTCTCTCTCTCTTTCTCTCCCTCTCTCTCTCACCCATTCTCTAACTTCCTTTTTAATATGTTTCTCCAAAACACATGCAGTCAGGCAAAGTGTTATGCAGATAAAGACAAAACAAGTGAACAGACAAGCATGATTCTGAGAAATATTGTATATAACAGCAGAGATATTTGCTTTCTATATGCTATAGTGATTAACTCTTTCATGCATAGTGTTCACACTTCTGAACGAATTTGTGGACTGTGACACTTGCTCTGGTCAGGAAGAGAATTAGGAAACGGGAGGCAGGCTTGCAACAACTCAGAAGGTGCTTTATTGTTTATCTTTTACTTTCGCTTTTCAGTGGTTTTATTTCAATTCAATTCAATTCAGCTACAGAGTGCAGCTTTTACCCGAGTGAAAGCCCGCTGGCACAGCTCTGTCCAGTGGACAGGATCTGACACTCCCATTTTAATAAGATCAGTCAGTGGGCCCGTGACGTCCGAATAACTAGGCACAAACTGCTGCAATCGCTTCTGTCTTATCAGTTTGGGGATGCACCTGCCCATAACCCAAGTGGAAACCGAGACAACGTACTTCCACCTGCCCAATCGCACACTTCCTTGGGTTCGCCGTGAGCCCCGCCCACCTCAGCGATCTCAGAACAGCCCTCAGATGCTGCATGTGCCACTGCCAATCATTGCTGTAGATAATAATGTCATCCAGATAGCGGCATAAGCAGTGTGTTGACGGAGGATTCTGTCCATGAGCTGCTGAAACATCTCGGGTGCCCTGAACAACCAAAAAGGAAGGCTCATGAACTGGTGTAACCCAGAGTTGAAAAGGCCATTTTTTCACGAGATATTGGAGTCGAGGGGATCTGCCAATATCTCTGTCAAATCCAGTGTCGAATAAAAGCAAACTTCACCTAACCGATCGAGCAGCTCGTCAATGCGAGGCATTGGGTATGTGTCGAATTTAGACAATGTGTTGACTTTTCTAAAGTCCACACAAAACCTGACTGAACCGTCCATTTTGGGAACCAAAACTACCGGGCTGGGCCACTCACTGCGGGACTCCTTGATTACTCCCCTATCGAGCATGGCCTTGAGCTCATCCCAAACCACCTGTTTTTCATGCTCGGGTAGACGAGAGGGGCGGCTATGTACCACCACCCCTGGGGGTGTCTCTATGTGGTGCTCTATGAGATTAGTGTGACTGGGTAGAGGCGAGAACTTGGCAATGTCCGTGATTTGGGATGGAGAGGTGGTCTCCATAAGGGACCGGGGTGGATTGAGCCACCATTTGTAGATTCACCTCCGGTCCTAGCTCCTCCCTCTTTGGAACAACCATTGCCAAAGCCACAGGAACCACCTCCCTCCATGGTATGAGGAGGTTTAGGTGGTAAACCTGCCACGCCCACCTCTATCTGTTTGTCTTACCTCATACTTAACATCCCCGACCTGCCTTGTGACCTCAAAGGGTCCTTGCCACTTGGCAAGTAATTAAGAGCTCGATGTGGGTAGTAAAATGAGCTTTATCTCCCAAGAACTCCAGTAGCCAAGTACCCCGTTATACAGCTGGGACTGATGTTCTTGTGCCTGATGCAAATTCTCCTGTGTTATGTGACTCAAGGTATGGAGTTTTGCTCTCAGGACAAGAACGCAGGTCGAGGACGCTGCGAGGCTTCCGCCCATACAATAATTTGAACGGGGAAAACCCCAAGTAGTCTTGTGGAACCTCTCGTACTGCAAATAACAGGGGCTCTAGCCACTTATCCCAGTTCCGTGCATTGTTGTGAATGAACTTACGAATCATGTTTTTAAGCATCTGATTAAATCTTTCAACCAGCCCATCCATCTGTGGGTAGTAAACGCTGGTGTGAATCGATTTAAATCTCCAACAATTCATAAAACTCGTGTAGTGTTCGTGACATGAAAGACGTGCCCTTCTCAGTCAGAATCTCTTTAGGGATCCTGGCCCGGGAGATAACACGGAATAGTGCTTCCACAACACTGCGTGTGGAGATGTTGCGTAGAGGCACTGCTTCCAGATTTCGCATTGTGTAGTCTACTAAAGGGACCTCGATTAATGGGAGTGGGCACAATGGCCCTTTTGGGGTGGCTGGCGGATTCACCAGCCAATTTGTCCCCAAGATTAGTGGATAGGTAAGATTAGTGGATAGGTAAGACTAACTGCCACCTCCACTATGTGTTTTTGCCCCTGGAATTTGATGACCAGCACCAGTGGACATTCGTAAACATTCCCGTGCACACACCTTACCTTCACCACATGTACATTCCCCAATGCCTCACCTTGAACCAGGCATTGGTGAATTGAGGTCTGGTTACAGCCTGAATCCACCAAGGCATGGTATGTACCCCTTTGGACACTCACTGGTATGTGGTACGTCCCAGCTTGATCGGGGGCAGGATGTGGCGCTTCAGGGATCTGGACCAACGCCAGTGGAAAGGGAGGGGCAGGGGAATTGGCCCCCATTTCTGTTGTACAGGGACAGGGAAAGAGCAGGGGTGAGGAGGGGTGAAGAGGGGGTTACGAGAGCGAGAAGGAGAAGGGAGAGGCTCACCTGCCCCCGGATACGCCACCAAGTGGTCCTCAGTCTCATCCAGCGATGCCGCTTGTTGGCATCGGATGAATTCTGTCATGCCCTCTGGTAGTCGGGTGATGAACTATTCCAGTACCACGATGTCGACGACTCCTTTGGTGCTGCGCTCCTGTGCCAGAGTGGAAGCTCCTGTGTAGAGTGGAAGCGCTAATCATGCTGTTCAGGGGTGCGGCTGACCGGTTGTAAATCCAGATACTCCAGCAATTTCACCACCGGAAGCTGTTGGGCTGTGAGCTGGGCTTCCCTGGACAGGAGCACCAGCTGGCGGACCTCCCACTGCACCGGGGGCCAGCTCCTTGCCAGGGCTGCATGCTCAAAGAGCTCAAGGAAGTTCTGGTTCATCCTGCGGCTCCATCTTGGCCAGTGTGACGTGGGCTGGGGCGGAGGCAGTAGCTGAAGTACCAGCCAGCTGTACCAGGCTCCGGAGCACCTGCCGGTCCTCCACCTTAGCTTGGAGCAGGGCCTGGAAGCGCTGCTCCTGCTCCGTCCACAGCTCAAGAGGGCCTGATATTGGGTTTGGTGGATGCCAGCAAGGGACTTGACGATCTCAGCTAAGGGCGAGGTCTCCATGATGGCGAATATATCCATGGTCCTCCCGTGTTTTGGCACCAGTGTGACACTTGCTCACTGTCATGACGAGAATGAGGATACAGGAGGCAGGCTTGTTACAAAAGGTGCTTTATTCTTTATCTTTTATTTACGCCTTTCAGAGGTTTTATTTCTCACACACACGGCTCTGTGCTGGTTGGCTCTCTCTCTCGAAGCGCTCGTCTCTCCCCTTTTTATCGCCACAACAGATCACTGCAACACAGGACCCTCATTAGTACAATTTCTCTCGTGTGTGCAACCCTTACCACTCGCTTCCACATAGACTTGGTCAATTTAAGGCTCTTTTTTATATTTTATATTTTAGTCTCTAGACTATATGCCATTTGCAGTCGTTACTGATTTTCTACATTTAAAAAAATAAATAAATAAAAAAATAAAAATAAAAAAAATTTAATGGTTTGTGCCATACTCTACCTAGTTGTATTTTTTTTAAAGTAGTTTTTTTTGTTGGATTTGTTCATTTGTTCATTTTTTGTTTTCTACATTATGTATTTTATCATGTCAGGCATACTGTTTTAGCCTTTCTGTACTCATGGACAATCCATTTACTTTTTAAGTAATATAAGTAATACAAGTAATATTTACAGACAACCAAAATTCAAGAAAATATGAAAGCAATTATTTATGCATGAAAAGGTTAATTCACACTCCTCAGACCCCTAGTTAGTGTTTTTCCACCAGTGATTAAAAAAAGGCACATTATGCTGACCATCTCTCTCTCTCTCTCTCTCTCCTGCAGGATGGGATGGAAACGAATACAGATTGTGTGTGTGGGTTTGGGAATTCTGGGCCTCATTGCTGCCATCATCACCTGCGCCCTCCCCAGCTGGAAGGTTTCCTCCTTCATCGCACACTACATTGTCATGGCACAGGTATGTATGTAATATATATATATATATATATATATATATATATATATATATACACACATACACACACACATACACACACACATACACACACATACATACATACATACATACACACACACCACAAGGTAAGACACTGCGGAGATAAAATAACACACATGGTACCGTGTGTGTAAGAAGGGGAAGGAGGGAGTGTTGCAGTTCAGACTGAAATGCTGTAGGTCTGTACACGTCTGAGCTCCACGTGGTGTTTAACTGCACCTGTACATTACAGCTCCACACGGCTGAGCTTCATACATCAGGTGAGGTCAATCAGGTGTGCTAAATTAGTGGAGATGTAAAGCAGGGAAATAACAGACAGAACTATCGGTGGGATGAAAAGAGTGAAGAAAAATATATCCAGAGTGATATGTGTAGGTGCAACCCATCTTTGTGTGTGTGTGTGTCTGCAGGTGCAGCAGGAAGGTCTGTGGATGATGTGTGTGTACCAGAGCAGAGGCCAGCAGCAGTGTAAAGCCTACGATTCACTGCTGATGCTGGCTTCGGACATCCAGGCGGCTCGTCCCATGACCATTATGTGCTGCATAGTATCAACGATCTCCCTGCTGCTTGTCACGTGCATCAAAAACGAAGACACCAAGCCAAAGATCTGCCTGGCGGCGGGCGTGGGCATGATCATAGCCGGCCTGCTGCTCATCATCCCCGTCAGCTGGACAGCCAAAAATGTCGTGAGCGACTTCAACAACCCGCTGGTGAGCCCATGGGGCCGCAGAGAGCTCGGTCTGTGCATCTTCATCGGCTGGGCCGGAGGAGTGCTCCTCCTGCTGGGCGGAGGACTGCTGTGCTGCTTCAGCCGCCCGCGATCCAGAGGCACCGCCAAGTACTACAGTGACACCACCACAACTCTGGTTATCTATGTAAATGACATCTGAAATAGTGAACAATTCAGCTAGAGGACGATGTGTTGGTATAAAAGCATGATAATAAAAAGGGGCGGGGCATTTCAGAATAGGGATTCAACTAAATGTAGTAAATATTCCAATTAGGCAGGTTTATCAATATAACACAATTATAAAAATTTCTAAAATATAAATATGTAAAATAGTAACCACTGTTAATATTACCATTAATACAAGCTATCAAAAAATATTCATTTTGTTCAAAATTGTTCAACCTGCTACATTATTTTTACTTTTTAAAAATTGACACAACAAATTAAAATGAAAGAATTAAACCAAGATAATCCAAAACTGTCATTTTTTAATCTGTAATTCACACAAGGTAAATTTAACATACTGGATACACACCTGATTTAAATAATTTATACATGGGCAGGGTTGGTTTTTATGTATTTATTTTATAGCTTTTAGCTTTAGGATTTAATCAGAGAAGAGCTTTTTAGACCCATGTGAGATATATGATGTATGATTAGCTGTGTGTAATGTTGCTTTGTAACAATAAAATGCTTAAAAAAAAAAAAATCAAAATGAACATTCCTGATTGTTTGATATTGTCTCATTTGTTCATTTGGAGTCTTTTGTCCAGCGATGATGATGATGATGATGATGATGTTGGTGGTATTCATTTTTTATTATAAACTTTGTAGCCATCTCAGGAAATGGACAACAACAAAATGGAGCACTCCCATATATATATATATATATATATATATATATATATATATATGTATATATAGATACACTTACACTGAGAGCTTAGGGAGCACCAGAGTTGGCTAGAGAAGCCAGAGGAAGTACCAGGATGGACCCAGGAGAATATTAGCAGAGTTTCCCGGCTGAAAATTAACCAGGTTGACTCAGGAGTGAGCACTGGGTAAGTGGAAAGCTCGCCTTAAACAGACCCACGCACAGGTGGAGCTTATTGGCACTGATTATAATTAAGAAGGTGCTCTCTACCTCCCTCTGGGGGCAGAAGGCGGACTAGCAACGTTTCTGGTGGCTCTCTGTCTCCCCCTAGTGATGCCAAGAGGTCGAGTCGACTCTCCCCTTACAG
This sequence comes from Pangasius sanitwongsei, assembly GCA_037576675.1. Taxonomy (NCBI): domain Eukaryota; kingdom Metazoa; phylum Chordata; class Actinopteri; order Siluriformes; family Pangasiidae; genus Pangasius; species Pangasius sanitwongsei. The sequence continues at coordinate 974,608 of CM075015.1, read as the reverse complement.
TCCTACTGCGATAACTTTTACCCCTCAGAGCAAATTCTAAAGAAATTCACCTAAATTCAGCAACATGATCCTCAGCAACATTAATGCTGTTCAGATACCAATAGTATTATCAGTGTTCAGTTATCAATGTTTCTACAAATGAGGTCAGAATATTGAGATAAATACAAAATTATTTTATTTACTGTTTTTAAATTGCACATCTAGACTGCACAATACAGGGTGGAAGTTGTATTTTATAATTTTTATTATGTAATATATTTACTACTACTACTACTACTACTACTAATAATAATAATAATAATAATAATAATATTTAAAAATATTATATTTTACATATATTTTTATAATATTGTATTTTATTCTTTTTATTATTGTTAAGTAGGAAACCATGCTGAAGAACATTTTCTCTTTAATATCTTTAAGATCTCTGTATTATCCTGATATCTGTGTATTTAACCTCTCACGTTTTTTAAATGATCTCACTGCAGGTGAAAGATTCATTTATTTTGCACCTTTATGTAAAAATAGATTGCATACATTACATGGACCTACTGTATATAGTTCATGTAAAAACACGCAATCCTCTGTCATGTCCACTTTTACTCAGTTAAACTGAAAGTGAATGAAAGAATTTGAAAATCACTTTCTAAAATCTTTTTTTTTTCAGATACTGCTCTTCTCTTTTTCTTCATGTTTAAGACATAACAACTTCCCATCTTTCTGAGTTCCAGCTTTGACATGAATCTACATGGTTCAATCCTCATCTTCTGCACGTTTTTTTTGTTCCCTTTCAAATGAAAACTTGGTGTTTGAATTCAATTATATCGCTTCTGTGACGTTACGTTTTAGACATGCCATCACGGCTCTCAGTGTTTTCCTTTATTTTAACATGTTTATAACTGATAATAAAAGATTATAGAGTGAGAAATGTGTACATACTTTTGGTCATGTATTCTATATATATATATATATATATATAGTGTGCAAAAGTCTTAGTCGCATGCAAAGAAATGCTGTAGAGTAAAGATGCCTTCAAAAATAATGAAACTAAATGCTTTTACCTTAAAAAATCCTATAAAGAGCAGTAAACAGTGATAAATGAAGCAAAGTCGATATTTGTTGTGACGATCCTTCGCTTTAAATAAATAAACAGTGTCTCAGGTGCAGTGTGTGCAGTTTTATAAGGAAATGAGCTGT
>CM075015.1:943364-954514 GCA_037576675.1 Pangasius sanitwongsei | reverse complement strand
CAACATCTAGTGGAAAGCTTCCCAGAAGAGTGGAGCTCATTATAACAGCAAACACAGGGAATAAATCTGGAATGAGATGTTCAACAAGCACATATGAAGGTGATGGTCAGGTGTCAAACTTTTGGCCATATAGTGTATACTGACTGCTTTAGACAAGTCACATCCATAACACCAAAATATTACATCCATAACGCCAGGTTTTACTTAACGATGTACTGTATTCACAAAACAAGAAATATTTCCAAATCTATATGTCTGTGTGCTCATTCAAGTCTCTGTCTTGTTATACATGTGAACTATAATCCTTTCTGTGATGGTCCTGAAAATTCAGAGCGTTTGTAGAAAATGTGTCGTCTCCCTCAAAAGTTTGTCCGTTAACGCTGATAAATTGTGTGTGTGAAACACTGTCATGGATGCGCAGGACTACGACTCCCATTAGCCACTGCACCTCACCCGATCACGACACTCACGTCACATGACTGTTTGCACCTGATCCACGTTTGTGTTTAAGGAACACTAGTATTTAAGTCACGTCTTATACAGCACTTAGTGTCTAGCTTTTGTCTTCTGGTGTCGGTGTCTTTGTATCTAATTCATGTCAAGTTCATGATGTTGCCTTGCTTTGTCACTTTCAATAAACTAAATCTGCACTTGTATCCGCCTACGCTACAAATCCATGACAAACTCGTAAATCACTACAAGAGTTCTTAAGATTTGTCTGAATTGTCATCTAGAGGTTAAATAACAACATATACAATTTGCTGTGAGACACTGTCACATCCCTGTGCGCATGGAGTTTGCATGTTCTCCCCGGGCATCAGGGGTTTCCTCTGGGTACTCCGGTTTCCTCCCCCAGTTCAAAGACATGTGCTGTAGGCTGACTGGCATTTCTAAATTGTGTGATTGTGCCCTGCAATTGGTTGGCACCCCATCCAGGGTGTTCCCTGCCCTGTGCCCCGAGTCCCCTGGGACAGACTCCAGGCTCCCCGTGACCCTGTGTAAGATAAGTGGTACAGAAGATGGATGGATGGATGGATATTGTCACATCCATAATGCTGGAACTGCCCTGTCACACCAGTTTGGACTTCAGGGGTACTTTAAAAATCCAAGGAACTCTTGAAGAACCGTTTGGCTCCTGAACTTTCAAACCGTTTCCCTAATCCTTCTCATTCCTCACTCTCGGTGCCCTGATTCAACCTTTTTACCCCTGCTATCCAAAACTCAGGTGATTATTTTGAAAGTTTCGCCAGCACGGCTCGTGAATCAGTGCTCTCGCTCTCTCCCTCTTTATTACACGCATGTTACCCTCTCACTCTCGAGGAGGGGAGTTCCTCGAGCTTCTCTGACTGATGACTGATTATTCAGAGAGCTCAGATTAGAGCGTCATTAGATGTGTGACTTAAAGAGCAGCTATTCACAAAGTGCCTAAAGTTCTTAAATTTAAAAATATAAGGAAATCCTGAGTACTGGTTAAATGTTTAAAGATATGCAAGATATGAAATTAAGGGAACACGTCAATGTCTTCCTATCATAGGAAGTGTTTCCCAGTCAGAAAAGGGTTCCAGGTAGAACACGATTATCCAAGAACCCTAGAAGAACCCATGAGGAACCCTTTTTTTTTTTCGAAGAGTGTGTGTATTGACTGGGTAGGTGTTTGGTAATCCATTATCTTCTTCTAGAAACTGTCAGAGTTTAACATTTAGCTAAACTGTCTTTGTACTTCATAAATGGTTCTTATCCTCCAAAAAAGGTTCTACTTGGACCTCTATCTGATATGGAAACGTTGTTCTAGGGTTCTACATAGAAGCTTTAAGCTTTCCCCCAGAGGAACAACCGAAGAGCCCTTAATAGTTCTAAATTAGTTAGATGAACCTAGAATTTGTTTGCGACTGTTTCCGACAAATATTTAATTATTAAAAATCAGACTAAACTTTGAATAAATAAAAATAAAAGCCCTGACTTACCTTCATGTTGTGATATTGTCAGACTACTCCTAAAAACACTTGCACACACAAAAAAAATTCAAACACTCACTCATAGCTACAGCAAACACCATAATTATTGGCACCCTTCAAGAAAATGAGTAAAAATGATCTATAATCTGAAGTACTGTGCAAAAGTCTTAGGCACCATAAATTTTTTTCTTTAAAATTTGTCTTAGATGTTTATTTTATGTCTTGTGAAAATTTCATGCACTTTTCAGATAAAACCGTAATGAAGTCTCCGAGAACTGTAGCAGGTTCTCCAAGATGGAGGAAAAACTTTATGTAATTTGCAGGAGAGAATGCGGCAGGAGGCAAGTTTATTAGGGCAGATCCAGTAATCATCGTCATCGTCTGTAGCAGGAGTCAGAACATTAAACCCAAGTAATCCATAACCCAGAAACAGGAAACAGGAATGAGGGTCAAAACAAGGAAGTACTAGACACGAAAACACGACTCGAACTTAACGACACGGCGTCACAATAAGACTCTGCAATGAGATGATATAAAACTAATGAAGGGCTAAACACAGATAACACCTGGACACAATCAGAAAACACACCAGTGACAGGACAGGGGCAGAGACAAGACTCACAATCAAAAACATGGCAGTGTAAACACAGACGCACATGGAGGAAAATAAAACCAAGACATGAGAACAACCCTCGGTGCGCTCTGAGAGGGGGAAACCAGGACACTTTATCTGCTTATAAAACTGTACGACAGTGAACCTGAGAACGGATCCAGCTTTAAACGCAAACGCTCACAACAATTACCGTAGAAACGATTCATCTCATTAGCTTGAAAGGCATCTTCGCTTTATAGAACTTCTTTCCTACGTCCTTAGACTTTTGCACAGTTCTTTTTAACGTGCCATAAATCTATCAATGCAACGATTCACATTTCACCTTGAAAAATGAAGAAACTATTTATGTTTCTTCTTTTAAGTACACCACAAAAACATGTGGCCAAAGTCATTTAATAAAATGCATAAAACAATAAAATGCAGTCTAAAAAATATTTCAAATGCAAACGCAAACAACAGCAAAAAACCTCAACAGCAAAAACAACGCTGCTGTAGCTGGGAATAAAAAAACATAATATTATAATAATATTTGCTGGTCCCTTTTCATTGGCGGATGAGGTAGAAGGGGGCCAATACTTTTTCCCCCTCTTTTTTTTTTTTTTTTTGTAGCAACTAATGGACTACAGCCAGTAAATGTACACCTCAAAAAGAGATTTATGGAAGGTGGAGTGGAAGAAATAATAAGAAATCGAGTGTAGATGGAGGTTTAAAAATAAAAACAATGATTTATTGCGCGGTCACTTGTGTGTGTTTAAAGGGTTAAAAGTGTGTCTTAAAGGAAATACACAGAAATATGAAAACAACCATAAACACGTGTGAAGATAAAGTCATGTTAAATCCAAAAATGAGTATGCTAACAGGATGCTAAAAGTAGAGAACAGGAAACTCATCACGTCCACGACTTCTTCGCTCGAGTGTAATATACGACTTTCATCTAGATGGAGCCAGACGACAACACTGCTGAGCATAAAGCAGGAACGAGAGAACTTCCTTTACTAGAATCAGCAGAATTAAACGTGGCTTTTCTATCAGGAAAAAAATTAGAAAGTAGAGAAAGTAGAAAAAAAATATATACGTAAAATGATGGAAATATAATCAGAAAAATAAAAACAAACAAACAAACAAAAGGCTCAATTGTGCCTGGGTATAAATATGCATTTTAATAAAAGTAGTAATGATAATTACTATCATATTAATAATTAATCTAATGATCAGGGAATCCAGCACCTTTGTATTATAACAAATATTAAATATATATAAAATATTAGTGGCCCTTTTTATATGTACATACATATATATATATATATATATATATATATACACAACATTTCTATGAAATAACGTGCTGTAGTTCTCCTCTTCCTGCTCTTTGCCCTGAATAACTTATAGATGTCACAGTCACAGCTCAGTGATTGCATTTCAGTGTAGCACGACTGCAACGCAGTGATGAAAGTGAAATGCGATGCAGCGGGGAATTACATTCGCGTCTGACGTGAAGTCGGCGTTTAATTTTTTACAAAAAATAAATAAATAAATAATAATAATAATAAGCGATCAGTGTGATGAAGGTTTTGCTTTTCAGAGTGGAACGTTCTCTGCGTGTCAATAATGAAAAGCAATACAGATTGTGTCATGTATTGCTTTTCACTTTTGAGCTGCACTTGGGAAAGACGTCCCGCTCTCTATTTCTCTTCATTCTGCTCCCATTTTTTTATATTATGCCCTATGGAAGATTGTCTCAGTCCAGTGATGTCACAGCGGGGCTTTCTGTTGGCTATAAACATGAACATGAACTAAACTTCACCGTGTAGCTCAACACTGGAACACTATTCATGAACATCACCTGAGACAACCAGAGTCGCGTAAAGACACCGTGAAATGGAAATTCACACCCACTTTTTTTTTTTTTTGTCCACAATGTGCCGTATTTCAGAGCGAAAGCTCCCCCTGGCGCCACCTACGGAAACTGCAGCAGAAGAGAAGTGGCCTATCTCAGTAATAACTTTGAAACGAGAAGATCAGAAACATCTCTCGAGATGAACACTTGATTAAGGCTCTTTTTTTTTTTTTTTTATCCAGAACAAGATAAATTACAGAGAAACATGTCATGTAGGAATGCAGACCAAATGGAGAAGAAAACAAACAAGAACTTTGGTAAAGAACATGCCAAACTGCTGGAACACGGATTTGTGACGAAATTGTGACGAAAAGAAAAACAGCACAGCGGTACAGACTGGTCCAGGATCAGTTATAGGAAACGTTAAAGGAACGAACGTCTGAGTGAAATCCTGTTTTCTCATTAAAGAAAAACAAACACACACACGTTCCCTGTTGTCGATATGCTGATATTTGCATAGGTGTCTTATGTTTTAATCTCTCATACACGCTGTTTAACGTGTTTGAACAGAACCCTGGTGTGTTCTTCACCTCGGTGCGGTTCTTTAGGCAGGCGAGAACACAGAAATCACACTCGGGTCCTGGCGTCTGAGAGGGGCGGTCTCGATCCGCTTCTGAGCGGTGACTCTGAATCGACTCACTGCAGGAAATGAATCAGACACGCCGTGTGTTTCTAACTTGTAAGAGGAATAAAAAAAACTTTACGACGTGCTGTTATAGGAAATTAATCATCATCAGGGGCGTAACAGTAACTCCGCTTCATCGCACCATGATGAAGTTGATTATTTTCCTATAACAGCATGTCCTGAAGTGTTTTATTCCTCGTATATTTACACGACAGCCACTGAAAAAAATGCTCCAGGTTTGTAAAATCGATGTTTCATTCCGTAAATAAGAGCCGCAGAAATAAGGTTAACTACAAACTTAAAAAAAGGTCAAGTCAGCATTTCTGCTCTGAGAAAAAAAAAAGTTCTGGCGATCTTTTGCACTTCACACTTTGCTAAAGCCCCAGCAAGTGTGACAGGGTCACCATTAGATGTGGTTTGTGTTTTGTGGTTAGCGTGCGATCAGCTCAAACGCTGCACACAAAACACACCCTGCATTAAAACTCTGTCTGTTAGAAACGTGTCTTTGTACTAACATCAAGGATAAAATAATTATTCGTCGTAACACCAGCGTCACGACGTTTAAACCTGGATGCACAGTGCAAACTCTAGGCATGTGCCGAATAATCGGTTTTATATGCAATATTTAAAATATTTAAAGCTCATAATGATATTAGTGTGGAACTCTAACCATTAAAGTATCACCGTTAGAGGTGCTATGACTCATAATTTGCATAATATTTGCATATTCATGTTTGTTTAAAAAGGAAACAAGCAAAGAAAGACATTGTTCAGAAAAATAAAGTTTATTGGTCTTTAAACAGGTCATTTTTTTTAATATAATATCATAAATTTTATTTAACAATTACTGTGATTTCAACATCGGCACATGCCTAGTCATTACTACGTTCCATACGTCTCTATCTACATTTCTGTATTATGACATCACACTGTTATAAATGATCGTTATAAAGTTATGGCGCTTCATTTATTGATTTTTTTTTTTTTTTTTAATCTATAAATGCCCGTTTTTAATCCCGAAACACATTCAAGTTCCACACCTTCTCTTTGTATACCTCTGCTTTATATATTAATGCGTATAAAAACATATTAGTGTGTCGTGTGCACACCGTATGCATATACACATATCTACATTAACATATTTACATTATTCATTAGGTTTCGATAATGATATTCACATTGATCCAAAGCCCTTTGTTGTTAAAAATAAATGTAAAAAATAAAACCATAAATAAAAGAAACAGTACAGGTTGTTGTGTTTGTTGTATTGCCTCAGTTTCGTCACACACACACACACACACACACACACACACACACACCTTTCTTGAAGCTGTAAGCTGGACTGATTTGCGTACGGTGTATCAGCGTTAATAATTATATTGCACATGCTCGATGTAAAAGCGTGACGGCGTGAGCGAGCGCCGGGATTTAGTTCAGGATTTAGTTCCACAAAGCGAGCTCACTCAATAATCCAGGCTAACTTTCATCAACTTTCAATCTACGAAATTAGCTAATATTACGATGTTTACTATATTTACGTTACTATAGCAACATACGCGTTCATTCCGTCAGGCTAAAACAAAGTTCTGTCTTCTTTTTCGTTACTAATTGATGCTGTACATGGAATTATTTATGCAGGTTTGCACGTAACATTTCCGAATTATATATCGATATATTTAACATGGACTTGCACTTCATTCGCTTCACTCGTTTTGCTTCTAAATCCATCAGTTTAAGCGAATAAATAACAAACAATTTAAGGAATTAAGTCTGAATTTGGTCTAATTATACATTAACTCCTTCACCTGTTCGAAATTTTCAAGTGTTATGCTTTACGTAGCTATTCTTAGCCTAAAATGTTTTAAACTACTTTCTTACGCATTATTCCAGATCACGAGTAGTCAACTAACGCAACGAGTGTGACTGAACGACTGTTACGTTTTAACGTTTAATCATTAGTGATTGGTTCACTGCTATAAATAGGACAACCTCAAGTTTTTATATTTTGTTTTGTAGCGGCAATTCGCTGTCCAATCAAATTTTAAACACTGATTGCATTGTGAACTTTTCTTTAAACAAGCAGTGCCATTAAAAAATATTTATATTAAAAAATCGATGAAAAAAAATTCCTATCTAAGCTTTCACCTCTTGCTATGTAGCTAGACTCTGGTCCGATGAGCTGCCTTCAGCTAAATAATTTGCATAAATGCACGCGATTGGCCGCAAGTTTTATAAGCATTAATCGGCTGTTGTTTTCTTCAACTGGTTTCTTTTTTATCGGATTTATTTCTTTGTATTCTTTGTAGAGTTTAATGACCAATTCTTGCTCCCCAGCGGACATTTTGCTGTTTTTCGCAATCATGCCTGGCTAGTTTAAGCAAAACTATTAACTATTTTAAATAAGCCTGGATTATGCTAGCTCGCTTCACGGAACCCCCTCAACCCGGTTATAGTGCGCATGTTCTGTGATGGCGGAGAAACAGGAAGTAGTCCTGATGAAACTTGACGGGCGTGTTAGGAACGTTCAGCGTGTATCGACGTTAATCAAGGCCCTGAATCTTTCATTTGGCAATCATTATATAAACGAGTCGTGTGTCTACAAATAGCTAACATGCACTAACCGTTTTTTTTAAATCCCCCTCCCCCACCCCTAAACTCTGAAGTGATTTTCACCCACTAATAGAAATCTTTAAACATGCATTCAGTTAAAATTGGTGAAATATATATTACATCTAAAATAATGTAAAGTAGCACGTAAACAGTACATATGATATGAACTAACTAAACAACAATAACGCCTGTGCAAAGTAAACAAAAAAAAAATAAATCAACATTTAAAATGAGTATGAATGAAATATATATATACACATATATAGCAAATATATATATATATATACTTAGCAAAGTGAAAGGATTCAGTCGTCCTTAGTGTGCGCTTACTTCTTTTTTTGACAACACACCAGAAATCCAACCACACGTGCAGATATTAGATTTTTAGATCAGCAGAATGTCTTAAATTTTGTAGCACGTTATTGCATTTTCATTTGACATTTATTTATTTATTTTTGGCCAAAGTTAGCTAAACGGAGGTGTGGTGCCAATATTTTAGGTCATACTCAAAATGAATATTAGGATGTAGTGTACGACTGGGTATCAGCACATGCCTAGCACGTCCAATCACAACAAGTCTGATCTCACCTGCGTAATCTAAACATAAACGTATGTTTAGTTGGTCACTTTTTTTTTTTTTTGGAGGAAATGTACGTCGTCATCGTCATCATCATCATCATCATCAACATCAACATCGAAATTAATCCTATTACAACACGAGTACTGTCAACTCAGTGTTTAGCAATAAAACATGGTTAAATGCGTAGTTTTTCCCTATTGTTATTATTATTATTATTATTATTATTATTATTATTATTATTATTATTATAATACACGCAAATGTCTTCCGGTGTGTGATATTTTCCGCCGTATCACCCGCATCGAGTTGTAAACTTTGGTTAGACGCCAAACGGACGCCGTCCTCAGAATACTGCTGATGATTTTGGCAAATAAATGTCGTACGCACGTGACGGTTTTCTCGTCTGAAACTGATCGGCTGGACTTTAGAGCGAAAAGCCAGCTGGTGTGCAAACAGCAAATCATGAACGAAATTAAAATAAGAATCTGAAGCTACGTCTTTAATCAGGGGGGAAAAAAAAATAAACCTGGAACCAAAATCCAAACATCTGCGTTAGTGATGTCTCAATCGTTATGTAATCTCAAATTACCGTATTTTCTGGATAATATGGCACAGGGTGAGTAGAGCCGAGTCTAATTCAATAACACAATAATATATTCTTTGCAATTGTTTTGTAATTGTAATAACTGTGATATAAGCATTTTATTTTTGTGTATTTACGGTAGGTGCTTTACTCTAGCATTTACGGTAATTTGGTGGTAAGTAAATGAATACTTCTGCTAGTGTGACGCTAATAAAACATTAAAAATATGGATATTATTGTATGGATTATTATTAGGAGTGATTAGAGAAACAGAATCTACTTATATGGTTATATTTGCTTGCAATTTATTTTAATTTAATTAAAAAAAAAATCATTTATGCCCTCTAAAAAATGTAACTGAACCTGTGAGGTGCTCTGTGAATCCTGTGAATTTATTTTAGATTGTTTTCCTAGTAGCACCCCAGTGAAGAAGCTAACTATAAAACACATTTCTAGCTTAAATAACGTCAAAAAGTTTGTAACCATCCAGTTACATAAAATTAGCTGCTTACAGAATGTCCAGAAAATGTCCAGGTGCTTCATGTTACCACTTTTGACTACTTTTTCGCCACGGATTCTGAACATTATATTTCTTCTCCGTTCAATCATCATTAAACGTTCTGTTTTCGTCATAAACGCCATGTCGGCAGGTCAGTGACCAGACCGGAGAAGGGAAATAAAATGTAAAAATCTATGAAAGTCTGTTTTCTCGAGTTCTGTAGCTAGACTCTGGTCCGATGAGCTGCCTTCAGCTAAATAATTTGCATAAACGCAGCTGATTGGCTGAAACAGAGGATCTGCTATAGAAGCCGAGCTGCTTCATCGCGGAACTACGGCAATATTTCTTTACGTTAATCAGTTTTTCCCAGTACTCATTTGGTCCACTACTAATATTTTGCCAGTAGATGACTCCTTGTCTGTATTATAATTTCATAAACTAGCTTAGCTGATGTGATTAAAAACAGCAAAAATAAAATCAGCTTATGTGGCGAAAACATAAAAGGCTAATTTTTCTGCACTGCTTCTATAAGCTATATAGTTAATAAGTTGGCATAAAAACGAGTCATTAGAAAGCCTACATGTTGACATGCGGGTTAAATAAGTGCTGCGAAAAATGAACACTCTGAAGTGCCGAATGTTACGTAAGAAAAAAATGGCACTTGTAAAGAAAATTTTGTGCATCTTGTTTGGCAAATACAGTCGTTTTTTTTTTTTAATTCTCTTCCTCTGTATCGTAAAAAGCACCATAGACCTTGTAAACCTCGCAAACCAAACGGCAAACGAAGGAGGAGTGACCGCTTCCCTTTACCTCGGATCAAACAGAAAGACAGGAAACGAGGAAACCGTATGAAGGACGGAGAAGTGCGATGAGAAAATAACGAGGAAGGAGGAGTGAGAGGTGGATGTGAGTACTTATTTAAATATATCTTTATGCTTAATCTTAAGTGTGGACTTTACTACTATAGGATAGTAGTGCAGAGTGTGTGTGTGTGTGTATGTGTGTGTGTGTGTGTGTGGTCTCAGAGAAGAGCGCTCATTACCAGAAGCCATGCTTTCCACCAGCTGCTGCGAGCGATGAGTGGTTGTGCGATGCAAATGCGCATTGTGCGATGCAAACATTTTTTTTTTTCCGAGCCGCCAACGGCTCAACGGCTCCATTGCACCTCAGAATTTTCCATACATGAAAACAAAAAAACATCAGGGTTCCTAAAGTTAATGCTTTGAAGGCTGGTGTAAAAATAGAGCTATGTATATATATATATGATATATTATATATAATATATACGATAAATGCCATGTTTCGGAGTGTGTACGCAATCCGTTGGTCTCCAGGCGTACTTTCTTGCATTTGAGGACACGCCAAAACTTCCTAACACACGTGATGATCTTTCACGTTTTTAACGTACGAGTCTGCGCCCAGCCTCCCCCCCCACCCAAAAAAAAAAACTGAGGTCAGAGGTCAACACACACACACATTATATATATATATACCCCCCACCTTATCAGTGCTTAATGCATGTTGAACTGCGAGGATGAACAATAATCTGCACCCCGAGGTCAAAGGTCAGAGCTCTACACAGGAATCCAAGTTTGCAAACGAATCCTATGAATCACAAACCCCCTGGATACAAACAAGAGTCAAGAGGTCAAAGGTCAGAGCTTGTGACCCCTCCCTGAGTCTAAAGAAAACCTGATGCATGTCAAATTCTAAAAACCAAAAAAAAAAAAAAAAAAAAAAAAAAAAAAAAAAAAAAAAAAAAAAAAAAAAAAAAAAAAAAAAAAAAAA
>CM075015.1:908559-923180 GCA_037576675.1 Pangasius sanitwongsei | reverse complement strand
TCGACCATGCCCCTGCTGCCACAGTCATATCCTCACACGGGTTTTCATACTACTGCTATGTTGATGAAACTCAACTCATCCTCTAATTAGACATTCATGTTTCTGCATGTATTTCTGCATGTCTTGTATACATATATACATCTCATCAGGGATGGCAGTTCATCAGCTGAAACTTAACCCCAGCAAAACTGAGCTGCTGTGGGAGATGTGACATGGGAGATCTTGCTGACATGGGAGATGCATCCACTATGTCAAGATCTTGTGATCTCCCTGGGCAACTTGCAGATCTCTCCATCTGTCACTGCACACAACCTTGGGGTAACCATGGACAACAAACTCTCCCGAACTGACAAATTTCTCCTAGCTCTCTGAACAGCTGTGTCATGGTCTGTCTTCAAATGAACACTGAAGACTTACTTTTTCACCAAGCACTTTCAGAGAAATTCCACCATTAAACTAGAATTAAATTTTTTTTGTTCTGATATTTATTATTCTGTCACAGAGTATTGCATTGTTAATTTTCGCACTTTAACAGAATTTGTGATTTCCTGTTTTTCACACCTCGATGCAGCAAAACTAGAATAGCCAACATGCATTTTGCAAAAATGCAATTCACTACTGGTAATCTCTACTTGATCAACTGATTCGGACATCTAACTAAGACATGTCAAGACGTGCTAAAACAGGAAACAGCCCGCCTGACTTGAAAAAGGACAGCGAGCCAGAATTTGTTTTCTAAAACAAAAAAGAAGATGCTAAATACAACAGTAATTCTATCAGTATTTAGTAAAAAAAATGGAGAGCAGAGAGATTTGCCTGCATGCTCAACCAGACAAAAGAAGCTGAACTCAGGTAGGGCAGCTAGTCTGTACAATGCCCAAAAATTATGGATATTTATGACTGTGCAGCAAAAAAGAGATTTTAAAAAGAGAGATTAAAAGGGATTTGAAAGCTGAGTTACTGGGTCTTCTGCAGAAGAAGATGCAGTGATTCTGTCTGTAGTTATTGCATTTAGCTCTATGGCCAGAAAAAAAAGTAGTGGAACTGTGGTAGGACAGCTAGTTTTCCATCAGCAAAAGCCAGTCTTCACCCATGTACCTACTAGTATTATGGGTAATAAGGCACTAACACAAAGATAATCATGTAACATTGCTAGCTAACATTATGGTAGCTACTTGTGTTGTTGCTAACCAGTTATTTGGTTCAGTGTAATTTTGAAAGTCCTACAGTTGCTTTCTGCTTGCCTACAAAGCAATTCTGTAAATCATGCTGGATAAAATTGTCTGATAAATGCCACGAATGCAAATGTAGTCCATACTGTAAAGGGTCAAAATATAAAGGGAATGCAAGGGTTAAATATCTTTACATGTACAAGCCTGAATTTTTGAAATAAAAACTCAAGGTCTAGCCAAGCTGTTTTCACTTCTGATTTGGGACTTGGGAAAATGAGAACTGATATGTGTGGTTTTGATTTTGACAGCTTGTGGGAAGATGTGTCCAACAGCACAAACTGCAGACCAATTACTGCTTTTTAACTCTCTCATACCGCATTATTTCCCTTTTTTTCAAACCCGTCATTAAGTTATTGACATCTGCATAGACCAATAAATCTTTCTGCCCCGTGTCTTGCACGTGTATAAATACTCCATGAAGAACTCAAGATTTAGAAGGTTCTAGAAGGTTCATTTAGAAGACCCACATAGCGTGCACAGGTTATAACTGCTCATACACACATCGAGGTAAGTGCAACAACCCCAAGTTTGAATTACATCCACTTTTAATGGACATTTTCACAATTTTAATACATAGATTACTGTATTTCAGGAAATCTATTCAATGGTAAATATGTTCCTATAAATATTGGCATAGATTAGAAACTATATTTTGGGAACAAATCACTCTAATTATAAGTTACAGAATGCTGATATTGATCCTCAAATAAAGAAGGTAAGAACATAACAACGAAGGCAATACTGAAACACGTTGATGTTCTCTACTTTTAGTACCAGAGGTCCTCAGCACTGCATAGTCCTGTAATATTATATATTATAGGAGCAGGACAAACAACAAATCCAGCCATGTTGCTGATTTGGGCCGTGCTTGCTGCAGCTCTCCCTCCTCCAACCAGCCAGAGTTGTTTCAAGGCCAATGAGTCTCAGTGTCGCAATGTGGACTTCGTTCCAGGATCCAACCTAGCAGGAGAAGGCTTTGATATCACCACCATGCAACGGAAAGGGGCCTTTGTCATTGACATGAGCCCCTGGATCCAGAACAACATCTGCACTCTGTGTAAAAACCCCTACATGGGAGGTCAAATGCAGAAGCTGCCACTTTCTGTGGTGGATTGGAGACCAAGTCAGAAGTGCAACATGAAGTTGTCCAGCTCTGTCTACCAGTCCAGCGAGGCCCTGGTCAGTACCAGCACCTCCTCTATCAAGAACAACTGGAAGATAGGTTTGCACATAATGACTCCAAAAGTCCAGGGATCACTGATGCTGGCAGGTAGTCACTCCAAGGTGGCCGAATATTCAATGGAGAAAACCAAAAAAGACAAGTTCAGCTTCACCAGCCATGTGGTCTCTTGTGGATATTATAGGTAGGATGTGAAAACATGCATTTTGCAAAAGTCATATGTTGATTTATATTTAATTATAAAAAACAATGCATCATTTATCTTTGTTTTTGAGTTCTACTTTATGGTCTGACTTCTAGATACAGGGTTTCGAGCCGTCCACTCCTGCACCCAGAGCTAAGTAATGAATTCGGAAGTCTCCCTGAGACATATGATGAATCTACAAAGGACCTCTACTTCAGGCTGATTGACACGTTTGGTACTCATTATATCACAAAGGTGAATGAGATAATAGATTTCTACAATAGAATATGGAGCAGACTCACCAACTGCAGTTTGAAAGTACTGAATAATGAACACAACTTCACAGTTTCAGAATGAATACACGTGTGCTTTTGTTGACTGGAAACACTGTGGCTGTGTGCAGGTGACTCTGGGTGGAGAGGTTCGCTCTGTGACCAGCATCAGGGAGTGCCAGGCGTCCCTGCAGGGTCTGAGTGTGGACGAGGTGAAGATGTGTCTGGACGTGGAGGCTTCTGTCAGTATGGGAATAGCTGCAAACCTACAGACCGAGGCTCATCACTGCAAGCAGGCCAAGGACAAGATTCTGAGCAAAAAGAGCTTCTCCAGCAGCTTCAGTGACAGGTTTGTATCTCTCATCATTCTCTCTCTGTCTCTCTCTCTCTCTCTCTCTGTAACCAACTTATTGTCACATATTGTTGCAAATCTCTGTTGATAAATAAGGTGCCCAAATGAACACTTGGGTCAGCTGGTTAAATTATTCCAAACATATATAAAATATTAGATCATTCCAAAAACATGTTTTTGTCATCTCCAACAGGGAAACAAATGTGATTGGTGGCTACACTCAGAGTACCAACCTCCTTTTCTCTTCAAATAATGACCCAAAGGCCTATAAGGAGTGGGTCTCATCTCTGCCCGCTCACCCTGATGTGCTTTCCTACTCGCTCGAGCCCCTTCACCAGTTGCTGCCAGTGAAGAAACCAATCCGAGTGCATTTGCGCAATGCCATCAAAGACTACATCCTCCAGAGGGCTCTGTTAAAAAACTGCACAAGCCCATGCAAGACCGGTGTGAAGACCAACCCTGAGGAGCCGTGCAGATGCACCTGCCACAACAACCCAGGTGTGGCCCTCAACTGCTGCCCCACTCAGAGAGGATCTGCTCTGATCACAGTAACTGCGATTAAAGCCACGGGTTTACATGGAGATTTCTTGGATGCGACAGATGCATTCGTGAAGATCCTCCTTAACGGTAAGATCAACAGAGGCCAGACGTCTGTGATTCAGAATGACAACTCGCCCAGTTGGGACTGGGACTTCCATCTTGGAACTGTGGATCTTACTCATTTCAGCAGTGTGAAGCTAGAGGTGTGGG
Source organism: Pangasius sanitwongsei (assembly GCA_037576675.1). Taxonomy (NCBI): domain Eukaryota; kingdom Metazoa; phylum Chordata; class Actinopteri; order Siluriformes; family Pangasiidae; genus Pangasius; species Pangasius sanitwongsei. The sequence goes on along the minus strand of CM075015.1, from coordinate 919,210 downwards.
ATGAGGACAGTAAGTCAAATAATGACCTTCTTGGGGCATGCAACGTTCAACTGAAATCTGGAGTTGAGAAAAATGTCTGTGCACTCAATCATGGAATGCTGTATTATGAAGTGCAGGTGAAGTGCATCCCTGGATTGACTGGTCCTTCATGCTTGGAGTACAATCCCTCTCCCATGGAGGCACAGCTGGAGAAAGCATACATCTCCAGGAATGCTCACCAGATTCCCAGAGACATGCTGCTGGAGATGGGAGTGCTCCTCGATGAACGCATTCCCCGCTTCAACCAGAGCAACATTCGTAAAGTTAAAGGTCTTGAATTGTAGACCAAATGTGTTCTTTGTACAACTAATACATATTCACACCAGCCATCATAATGTTTAAAGTAGAATAGGTGCAAATAATATTGGCACATTATTACTAAACCTTTCTTGCTCATTTGTGCTGCCTTTTGCCTTTTTGAAAGCTTAATAAAAGTTTCATGAAGCAAAATATTGCTATAATTGTGTAGTTTGTAAATTGCATATTAACACCAGCTATTATAATTTTTAAAGTAGAATATTTGCACATTATATTGGTGTATTATTACTATCTACTTTTCCTGCTCATTTGTGCTGCCACTGTCTTTTTTTAAAGCCTAATAAGATTCATGAAGCAATGTATTCTTGAAATATTGCTGAAGTATTCTTGAAAAAAAAAGATATTGTGTGGAATGTCCAATAAATGTTTTACATTTGCAAATTTTAAAAAGCATCAAGAAAACCTCCTCAAGAAAACCCACAAGACTTACAGAATGTGAGAATTGCTACATGTGGTTTTGATTTTGAGAGCTTGAGTGAAGATGTGTCCACCAGGGCAGAACAACATAGTGGCTATTGTTTTCTCTCTTTGGTTCTAAAGAAAGCTTAGGTTAACATAAATCATATGTGTTTTGTTCTCCACTGAGAATCTAGATTTAGAGAATCTAGACTGAGAATCTAGATTTCAACAACACTGCTGTAAAAAGGTAGACTTAAGAGGGTGGTTTGGATCCATGTGCAAGAAGTTTATTGCAAGCACACACACAATAGTCAAAGCCGTAATACAAAAACAGAACCAGGTCATATGTGGTAGGTAAGAGGTACTCAGAGTCCAAAACAATTCCAAAGCTTGATGTCAAGACACAGGCAGAGGTAGGTACACAGTAAATCCACGGAGGCTTGGCTCTGTGTACCTGGTGTGAGCAAGCCTTGAGCATACTCAGCTTAGGATAAGCAGAGGCTCCACTCCTGCTGGTTGCTTGAGCAGTAGCCTTCCCAAATCCCTATTCAGGAGTATACTCTGACTGTTACTCTGTGGATGATATCCTGAAGACAAACTGACGGTAATATTCAAGCATTTGCAGAAAGATCACCAAACTTGTGAGGTGCATTGAGCTCCCCTATCTGAGAACATATCTTACGGGAGGCCGTAGAACCTAAATATTCTTTAAAGTCAGTCGCTGCAGTTTCCGTGGCAGTGGAAAACTTAGGTAATAACACAAGTCGGCAGGCTTCGGAAAAATAGTCAGTGATGGTGAGGATTGTAGTATTGCCCTGAGATGGTGGGAGGTCAGTGATGAATTCACATGCTATGTGAGATCAAGGACGTTGAGAAATAAGTAAAGGTTCAAGGAGATCAGTGGGGAAATGTCTTGACATACATGATTGTGCACAAACTGAACATTCTCTGGCAAACCTCTCTACATCAGAGGTTAAATTTCTTCACCAGAATTTATACTCAACTAACCTGGTGGTTCATTGGGTGCCTGGATGTCCAAAACTCAGCAAAGTGTGTACCCACTGGATGACATTTTCTCTCATGGAGTTGGGCACATAGGTTCTTGTAGGTGGACATTCTGGTGGAGGTGGATCACTGTGTTGCTCTCTGTTAATGTCATCCATCATTTCCCAATGTACTGGGGCTACAATACAGGATTCTGGGATGATAGTGTCAGGAGAGGCATTTTCTAGAGGATTTTCATAAATACGCGACAAGGCATCAGCTTTGACGTTCTTAGAAGCAGGTCTGTAGGTAAGGATAAAGTTAAAACTCTCTGTTTCCTAATTTCACTCTGCAGGAGTTAGTTTCTTTGAAAAGAAGGCACAAGAATGCATTTTGGCAGGAGACCCATGTCATAGTGATAATACTGCTCCAACCCCATTTTCATGATGCATCAACCTCTGCAATGAAGAGAAAGTTCAGGTTAATGTAAGATGTGGGTGGAAGCAGTGAATGCCTCAGCGGATTCCTCAGTCCATTTGAATGTTTTTGGATTTTCCTCTCTGGAGTGATGTTAAGGATGCGGCCACAAAGCTGAACCCTCAAATGAACTGGCAATAGAAATTCACAGACCATAAGAACCTCTGTATTTCTTTAGTTGTCTTGGGTTGCGGCTATGAAGTTAATGCTTCCACTTTTGACCGGTCCATTTCCACACCTCTCTCAACCAGGATGTAAGCTAGGAACCTTACTGGTTTTTGGTGGAACTCACATTTTTATATTTTTATGAATAGGTGATTGTCAGGTTTTCTGAGAACTGATCTCACCTGCTGGACATGTTCCTCTTGGGATATCTGTACATGACAGTGACATTGTTGAGGCTTCAGTAGAGGATAAAAGGCCAGAGTCCCCCGTCTTTTTTCTCCTCAAAGAAGAAACTTGTGACAGCTGTAGAAGTTGATGGGCAGATATATCCCTGTTCAAGTGCTTCACAAATGTATTCTTCCATGGCTTTAATTTCTGGGATTGATAGAGGATATGTTCAGCCTTTAGAGGGAGTAGCACCTGCCAGTAAGTTGATGACACAGTCCCAAGAGGAGGATGTGAATAGAGAATAAAAGTGGGGAAAAAGAGCTTGTCAGTATTCGAGGGTTTTATTTCTCTAAACATTCAGTTAAAGCCCCAAAAACACCCACAGGCGCTCAAGCAAGCGTTACACTGGTGGCAGCGGTGTTTTTTGTCGGATATTCGAGGTTTTTTTTTTTATTTATGCTTTCTTTTCACCGGCACCTTGCACGAGCGCAGTGTGTACATCTGTGTGATACCAGCGGGACTCCGTGAAGTTCGGTGTGCCGTTAATAAACTTAAGAGATGTCAGACAAGGAAGCCCAAGCGCCGCGGGAGAACAGTGCTCATACCTCGCGGCCGCACCGCACACAAACTACCCCGAAAGACATTCCTTTACCGCCGCTATTTAGCAACGACACTATTTAACAGTCCTTTCAGCTGTGGGCTTGTCGGTATGAGGTGATTCAAGAGGCTCGCTATAAAGATAGCGGTGTTGATTTGGATGCAGTGTTAGCAGCAGAGTTGCCTACTAGACTGCCACCTGAACTGTTCATTGCTTGGGACAATTTTCCATCTGAAATTCAGCACTTGTTTACTGCAGCGAAACAAGAATTACAAGAGGCGTTTGGCCAGAAGGATGTCATAGCATCGTTTCAAACATTTCCAAATTCACGCCATAAATTGCCTAATGAACCAATGGAAGTGTATGCAGCAGACATATGTAGACTGGTCAAAGAAGCTTTTCTTGATTTCAAACTGAATGCATCTGAATACATGAAACTGTCATGATTTCTGGCGGGTTTAGATCAAGAACTCCAGATTAAATGCCACGAGAGGGGTGTGAAAACGTTCAAAGACGCCTTCCAAGCCACTACCCAAGCTGAATGGGCACGTAAGGCAGCCAAATTGGTGCAGCCAGTTTCATCTATGGTGAGAAAGAATTCAATGGCACAGACAGTGAATGTTATTTCTGACACTGACACTATTTTTTTGAAGCAAGCCATTGTTGATCTCACAAACACAGTGAAAGATTTAAGTAAGGTTGTCTCAGCATTGAAACTTCAGCTGCATGATCAACGCAGCCGATCTCATCAAACCTCATCACCACATTGTCAAACATCCTGATGCACGTTCTCCATCACCTGGCATCTACAGATCTCCCAGCCATTGCAGAGACCTTTACAGACAACAGGACGACACATACCAGCATAATGACAGAGTGGACTTCTCACCGCACTGCAGGGAGAGGTTCGAGGATTAGTATTCTCCAAAATACTCCACTGCAGCCGGAACTGACCACTATGTGGATTACAGATAGGGACAACGGCATGACGCCATGGCTTCCAACAACTCGTCATTACATCGACGCAGTCCAAGCCCTCATCACAGGCGTCTCACCTTTGACGACTACCAGGACCATCATTACAGACCTCAGCAGCACAGCCTGGATCATCAGAGTGGTCCGTGTGATGTCTACCCGGATCGTCGCAGCCATCGTCAGGGAAACTTCCGTTAGCTGATGCGGCGGGGCACACATCAGCTATTTCACCACCAGCCCCAAGCGACACCGAACAGATGACGACCACAGACACCAGACATCCAGAGAATGGATGTTCTCCTGTTGCGGACATGACGGACACTAGTACAGCACACATCAGTGGTATTGTTGAAGGTACTGACATGCCCATCATGATAGACACTGGGTCTAGTATTTCATTCATTAATGAAATTACCCGTATGACAATTCCTTCGTTGCATAAAAGACCACTAAAGAGTACTTTCATTCTGTCAAAATCTGTAATGGTCAGAATTTAGATAATCTGGGAACTGTGACTGTTAACCTCAGATTAGGTACACTGACATTACAGCATGACATGCACGTCATCAGAAATGTGAATCAGGGTATCATACTTGGTTGGGATTTTCTCCAGAAGCACCAGGTGGTCCTGAATGTGGGTAAATGTATGTGTTGCCTATATGACCATACGTTGCCGCTGTTAAACAAATCTCAACTTACCCCTGTGCATTGTACAGCTCAAATTACTGTGACAACTACCATTCCGGCCCTATGTGAGAAGCACTGTATAGCACAACTTATCCCATCTGCTGTTAATGCAGGTTTAGTAGATGGATACTGTGGGTTGTTTGAGCCATATCTATTCAAGTTAGATGGTATTGCAGTTGCAAGCACTCTTACAATAGCTGAAAACGGTCAAACTGTAGTGCGGCTCATGAATCCAACTAACAGCCCTTTTGTACTGCAACCAGGTACACAACTGGGGGAGTTCACTCCAATAAGCTCAGATGATGTTGTTGAGCACTCTGATGTTGTATGTAATGTGTCTACCCCTTCTACACAGGTGTCACCTCTTCAATTTGAAGTTCAAAGGGGAGGTCTCTCTGATTCTCAGGTGAACGAACTGCATTCATTGTTACATGAGTTTTGTGATGTGTTTAGTAAGAGCCCTACAGACTTTGGTAGAACAAACATAGTCACACACAAAATCAATACTGACAATGCAATTCCCATACAGAAATGTTCTTATCTCACTTCGCCTCAGAGGTGATTCAGTCACATGTGGACGACATGGTGGCAAAAGGCATTGTGGAAGCCAGTCATAGCCCTTGGGCTGCGCCTATCGTTATGGTGCGGAAAAAAGATGGCACCTGCCGTTTTTGCGTAGATTATAGGCCTTAATTCTGTCACCATTAAGGATGCCCATCCATTGCCTAGAACAGATGACACCTTGGATGAACTAAGAGGTTCATCTATATTCAGTACTATGGATCTTTCATCCGGATATTGGCAAGTGCAACTTCATGAAGCAGATAAACCAAAACAGCTTTCACCACGGGTCGTTCTTTGTATCAGTTTACAGTGATCCCGATGGGCCTTGTCAATGCTCCGCCCACTTTTCAACACTTGATGCAGTTAGTGCTGCAGGGCCTGTCCTGGAAAACATGTCTTGTATATTTAGACGATATCATTGTCTATAGCAAGAGTTTCAGTGAGCACATACAGCACTTGAGAGAGGTTTTCCAGCGTTTGAGAGCAGCAAACCTGAAGCTAAAACCGGCTAAATGCTCTTTTGCTCAGCCACAAGTGACATTTCTGGGCCATGTGGTATCATCTGCAGGTCTTCAGCCAGATGGGAAAAATATTCAGAAGGTCAAGGATTGGCCTACTCCAGGAAGTCCTACAGAAGTTCGAGCCTTCTTAGGTTTGTGTTCATATTACAGGCATTTCATTCACTGCTTTGCTCAAATTTCAGAGCCACTGCATGCTCTAACTCAGAAAGGGAAGTTGTTTGTTTGGACTGAGACAGAACAGGAAGCTTTCAATTCCCTGCAACATGCACTTACAAATGCTCCAATTCTTTCCTACCCAGACTTTTCAAAAGAGCTTTTATTCTTCACGGATACTTCTAGCACAGCCATTGGGTGTGTTCTATCTCAGTTGAATGCTGACAACCAAGAAAGGGTCATCGCTTACGGTAGTCATGTTTTGACATCTACGGAGAAACGATGGTCCACCTATGACAGGGAGTTGTGGGCTATCGTTTGATCCATTCGCCATTTCTGTCAGTACCTCATGGGGCACTCTTTTCAGATCATCACAGACCATAAGCCCTTGCTTAGTCTTAGGCGAATGGTTTTGGATGGCGATCCAACGGGTTGCAGAACAAGGTGGGCTCTAGAGATTGAACTCTATGACTGGACTATTGAGTACCGGCATGGTCATAAACATGCCAACGCAGGTGCCATGTCTCGTTGACCTGACGAGGAGAGTAGGGAGATTTCTAATAATTCTGAGATCAAGTCTGTCCATTTAGTGTCCACTTCAACACAGACCAAATCGTATTCTACTTCTGTACAGCCTGCTTCTTCTGATACACGTTCTGGGTTTGAACCTTCAAATTCTGCTTTCTTTACCTGTTTCAGCAGATATACAGCAGGCTCAGACAGCTGATCCTGTCCTAAGCATTGTCGCTGAATGGGTATCAAGTAAGAAGAGACCTACATATACAACGCTGAAAGGAACTGCTAGCGAACTGAGGCATTTCTGGAAAGAGTTCCCAAGGCTTACTTTTGTGGATTCTGTTCTTTGCCGTAAAGTTAGACCCCCACCAGGTGATCAGATCTTGCAGGTTGTAGTTCCACCTGCGCTGCAGCCAAAAGTGTTCAAGAATTTGCATAGTCACTCGCTTTCTGGGCATTTCAATGCACAAAAGGCAAGCCTGTGAATCAAGGAGCCCACCAATGCCTCATCAGCAGGCACCAATGCAAAAGAATCGCATGCATGCCTTTTGAGAAAATTGCTGCTGATCTAATGGAGTTGCCTGTTACTCAGAAAGGGAACCATTATGTTCTTGCAGTAATGGACTACTTTACAAAATATCTCAACCTCTATGCAATTGCTGATCAACATGCAATGACCATCGCTAAGTGTTTGTTTGAAGGTTATGTGGGCCAGCATGGAGTGCCCCAAAGTTTGCACACCGACCAAGGGTGGCAGTTTGACTCTGACTTGGTGAAAGAACTGTGCTCCCTACTTGGGATAATCCCCATATTATGCCATGTTGGACGGTATGGTGGAACGTGCTAATAGATCTATAAAAGATCAGCTTGCAAAGTACCTGTATACCAAATGGAGAGAATGGGATGACCGCTTAAAACAGGTTGAATTTGCTTACAATACAAGTGTTCATTCATCGACCAAACACACACCATTTTTCTTGGCCGAGAAGCTCGCCTTCCTGCTGATTTTCTTTTGGGTGTTCCCATAGCACCTTCTAGAGCTACTCCAGGAACCCCAAATGAATATGCACATTTTATGCTTGGCCGATTACGTTCTGCTTTCACCACTGTTGCAGACAATATCCAGACAGCTGGAGCACAGCAAAAGCATTACTATGACCACCATATCCGCCATACAGCTTATCAGCCTGATGATCTCGTATGGGTTGATCGTCCAGCTATGTCAAGACACAAACTCTCTCCAAAATGGATTGGACCATACAGGGTCTTTTGCAGATTGGATTCATCCACAGGTGACATTGGAGTGACATATAAAGTGTTAGATCTGCTTGATCCTAGGTCAAAGCCTAAAGTGATTCACTATAATCGGCTAAAACCTTACCGCTCTGTGTGGTCCCCTGAACCACATCCAGTGCTTATATCCCCTCAAAGTGGACGCCCTCCGCTTACAGGTCTATCAGGGTCCAGACCTTATGTTCTCCAAGATTCTTCGGTACCCAAGTCTGTAAGACCCATTCAAGTGATGCAAGAGAGGGATGGTACATTACCTCCTGTTCAGGATAAACTGTCTGAGGGGTCTAGAGCTAAATTGCCAGTAGTGAAAAACCAGCAGAGGGCACGAAAACAAGGTCAGGACGTTCTGTGCATCCTCCAAAACGTTATAGGGAATTATAATGTCTTTATTCATCTCTGTAGTGTTTTTTCCTTTCCATTTGCTAATACATTTCTGAGTATGGGATTTTAAAGGGTATGGTAGAAAACACAGTGGAATAATGTAAAATGAGGTCAGAAACATAACACATTCAAGTTGTTATTTGTATGTTGTAAAAGTTTACTGTTGTTGAAACTTCAGAATTATGTTTTTTTTTCTGTACCTGAAAGTGCTTTGTGTTGAAATTACAAAGGTCTGGAAAGGTTATGTTGTTACAAATGTATGATTTTGTTGTGGGGTTTTTTTTTTCAGAAAATGAGGACGTTTCTTTTCATAAGGGGGAAGTAGTGTAAGAGTTAAAAAATTAAATACAATTTTATTTTTGTGTTAGAAATGCCCCATGTTAAAGTGCCTGTTGTTATGAGGACTTGTATTCTGATGGGGCGGAAGGCAGAGAGGAGAAGAGAGGAGGATGTGAATAGAGAATAAAGTGGGGAGAAGGAGCTCGTCAGTATTCGAGGGTTTTACTTCTCTAAACATTCAGTTAAAGCCCCAAAAACACCCACAAGCACCCAAGCAAGCATTACAGTGACACTGAATTTTCTTTCTTTCTTTCTTTCTTTCTTTCTTAAACTCTTCTGCATAGGTGAAGTCTAATCAGTCTGCTTTAAAGATTTAAAGATATTAATGACGTTTGCACATTTGTCTTGTATTTACATTGCAAGAAGCAGCACCAAAGTCACTGATAAAACACAGACTGCATTACTGTTATATAAATAAATGAATACATCCAACAAACGAGTGATCATATTAACAGCTGTCACACAAACATCTTTTCTTGTCTGGAAACTTCAATCTGGGATTTCAATCTTGGAATTGTGGACCTAATGCAATACAGCAGCTTGTGGCTGGAGGTGTAGGATGAGGACAGTGTAACAAAAAACAATTTTCTCAGCGAATACGCAACTCCACTTAAATCTGGCGTGGAGACGAATGTCTGTGCGCTCGATTACGGAATGCTGCATTATAAAGTGCAGGTGAAGTGCATCCCTGGTTTGGCTGGTCCTTCATGCTCAGCGTACAATCCCTCTGCCATGGAGGCACAGATGGAGAAATTGTACGTCTTCCGGAATGCTCGCCCAATTCCCAGAGGTATGCTGCTGGAGATGGGAGTGCTCCTTGATAAACGCATTCCTCGCTTCAACCAGAGCAACATTCGCAAAACTAAAGGTCTTAAATTTTAGACCAGTTGTGTTCTTTGCGCAGCTATTGCATATTCATGTCAGCTATCATAATGTTTAAAGTAGAATAGGTGCACATAATATTGGCACATGATTACTAAACCTTTCCTACAGAAATTTAGTGTAGCTATGTGTGGTTTTTATTTTCACAGCCTCAGTGAACACATGTCCATTAGATCAGAATATCACACTGACTATTGCTTTCAAAAACTCACTTTGGTTCTAAAGAAAGCTGTTAGATTAACATAAATCATGTGTGTTTTTTTCTCTACACACACAATAAACACTCTACCAGTTCTGTACATCTAAGGTAATCTGAAAGCACTGATGAATAAACAAATCATAAGCAAAATGTACCAATATGTAAGGTTTGAGCATCTAGAATTCAACAGAACTGCAGTGTAATAATTAATAATAACAGCCTAACACACTACACACACTTACACATAAAATTTCACACTTTTTTCAAACTCCTTCAAATTTATAGACCTATTTATAGACTTATAAATCGTCCTGCCCCATGACTTGCACATGGGTATAAATACCCCATGAAGAACTAAAGAAGAACATTTAAAAGGTTCTGAAAGGTTTATTGAGAAGACCAATGTAAAGCACACAGGTTATATCTGATTGTACACACGTCAAGGTAAGTGAAACGAGCTCTACATTTGAATTACATCCACTTTTAACGGACCTTTTCTCATTTCTTTTTTTTTTTCTTCAATCATGTATGTTGACAATTTCAGCAAATCTATTGAATGGTAAATATGGTTTGGGGACAAATCACTGTAATTATAAGCTACATGATGCTGAAATTGATCCACAAATTAATTAAGTAAGAACATACTGAAACACTGTTAAAATAAAAACTAGGAAAATGTGACTCATCTATGTTCTATATTTTTAGTCCCAGAGGTCCTCGGCACTGCATATATACATTATATATGTGTATGTATATATATATATATATGTGTGTGTGTGTGTGTGTGTGTGTGTGTGTGTGTGTGTGTATTTATTTATTTATGTACAGTACTGTGCAGAAGTCTTAGGCACCCTATTTTTTTTTAGTACAAATTTTGTTATAGATGTTTATTTTCTGACTTCTACATTATTGATTAATTTTAGATTCCAAACATTAGTTTTCCAGCACAAAATGAAACGTTACAGAAAAATGTTTGTATGTCAGTAAAGAAAG
>CM075015.1:879850-891597 GCA_037576675.1 Pangasius sanitwongsei | reverse complement strand
TCAGAATATCACACTGACTATTGCTTTCAAAAACTCACTTTGGTTCTAAAGAAAGCTGTTAGATTAACATAAATCATATGTTTTGTTCTCTACACACACAATAAACACTCTACCAGTTCTGTACATCTAACGTAATCTGATAGCACTGATGAATAAACCAATCTTAAGCAAAACGTACCAAAATGTAGGGTTTGAGCATCTAGAATTCAACAGAACTGCAGTGTAATAATTAATAATAACAGCCTAACACACTACACACACTCTCGCATATAAGGTCACACTTTTGTTCAAGCCCCTCCAAATTTATAGACCTATTTATAGACCTATAAATCGTCCTGCCCCATTCCTTGCACTTGGGTATAAATACCTCATGTAGAACTAAAGAAGAACATTTAAAAGGTTCTAAACGGTTCATTTAGAAGACCCATTTAAAGTGCACAGGTTCTGCTCATACACACATCAAGGTAAGTGAAACGAGCCCAACATTTGAAGTCCACTTATTGGACATTTTCTTTTTCAATCACGTATATTGACTATTTGAGCAAATCTATTGAATGATAAATATATTTCTAAACTATTGTCACAGATTAGGAACTATGTTTTGGGGTCCAAATCACTATAATTATAAGCTACACAATGCTGATATCTATATCTATCTATCTATATCTATCTATCTGTATATATCTCTGTACTCCACCACAATGGATTTGAAATGACGCAATCAAGATGTGACTGAAGTGTAGACTTTCAGCTTTAATTCAAGGGGTTTAACAAAAATATTGCATTAACTGTTTAGGAATTACAGCCATTTTTTACAGAGTCCCTCCATTTTCACAGGCTCAAAAGTAATTGGACAAACTAATATAATCATAAATACTAGGATTGTTTTTATTACTTGGAGGTAAATCCTTTGCAGTCAACGACTGCCTGAAGTCTGGACCCCATGGACATCACCAAATGCTGAGTTTCCTCCCTTGAGATACTTTGCCAGGTTTTTGTTTATGAGTCTTTTTGCCTTCAGATTTGTCTCCAGTAAGTGAAAAGCAGCTCAATTGGGTTGAGGTCAGGTGACTGACTCGGCCAATTAAGAACATTTAATTTCCAAGGTCTTGGACTGCTTTCACAGTATGTTTTGGGTTGTTACCCATCTGTACTGTGAAGAGCTGTCCTATCAGTTTTGCAGCATTTGACTGAATCTGAGCAGAAAGTATAGCTCTATACACCTCAACATTCATCCTGCTAATTCTATCAGCAGTCACATCATCAATAAACCCCACTGACCCAGTTCCATTGGCAGCCATAACACTGCCTCCACATGTTTGACGGACGATGTGGTATGCTTTGGCTCATGAGCCCTTCCTTTCCTTTTTCATACTTTTCTCTTCCCATCATTCTGGTACAAGTTAATCTTGCATCAGAACTGGCCTTTTTTAGAGGTTAGCAAAGTCTAATCTGGTTCTTAAATGTTACCAGCGGTTTGCATCTTGAGGTAAACCGTCTGTATTTACATTTATGAAAGTGGCTATTGATTGTAGACTTTGACAATGATACGCCTACCTTCTCCAGAGTGTTCCTGACTTGCCTAGATGTCGTGAAGGGGTTTTTCTTCAATAAGAAAAGAAATCTGCAAATCATCCACTTTAGTTGTTTTCTGTGGTCTTCCAGGCCTTTTGGTGTTGCTGAGCTCACCAGTGCATTCCTTCTTTTTAAGAATGTACCAAAGTTTCTGCTATCTCTCTGATAGGTCTGTTTTGGTTTTTCAGCCTATTGATGGCCTCCTTCACTTGCATCGACACCTCTTTGGACTGCAATAGTGAGAGTTTCCATAAACATCTACCAAATGCAAATTCAACAATTGGAATCAGCTCCAGACCTTTTATCTCCTTAATTTATTATGAAATATGGAGGAAACAGGCATCAGTCAATCAGTCAATTGTCCAATTACTCTGTAAAAAAATGGCTGTAATTCCTAAATGGTTAATGCAATATTTTTCTTAAAGCCTTCGATTACATCTTTATTGCTTCATTTCAAATCCATTGTGGTGGTCTACAGATATATTGGTGGATATATATATATATATATATATATTGGTGTAAAGGCCCCATACATTGTCATGACTGTATTTTTTTTTATAACTAAGTACATCAAAGAATTACAAGATACAAGATTGTTTGTTGCCACACATCTGTGTTGGTGGTAATTTGGTTCGCTAAGCAAAGTGCAAGACAACATGTGCATGAATGAAATATACTTTAATGAGTCTGTACAAATTTTGCCAAAGACTGATGGACTGATGGTACTGATGGATTAAACAGCAGCAGCAGTAGTGACTGGAGTTGATGGGTAACAGTAATGAATGCAGATATAACACAGTGATACGTTACAGTTTGTGTGTAAAAATACTATCGCAGTATAGACTGAGAGAAGCAGGGACTTTTCACCTGCGTCTGAAGAGCGAAGAGTTGAGTTCTCTGATGGCAGAAGGAAAGAAGCTCTTTCTGAAGCAGCATGTTTTTGTCATCAGGAGTCTGTGTCTTTAGCTAAATGGGAGAGTGCACTGATGGTTGATCATATCCAATTATTTTTAAGGCCTTGTGCACATTGTCTTACTCTTGGTGTGTGAGTCAGTATTGCTGTACCAGACAGTAATGCAGGATGTCAGCATACTTTGGATCATTGCCAGGTAAAACTGTCTCAACAGCTGGTTTTACACTCTACAATTCTTCAGTTTCCAGATGAAGTAGAGCTTCTTTCTTGATGATGGTGGTGATACTGAGAAGTGCAAAAGTGCATGATCAATATTAGCAGGTGTGACACAAGCATCTGTTCCTGTGGCCTGAAACTCACTTATGCTGTGTTAATTTTAATTTATCATAAAAGCGACAGATTTATTTATTTATTATTATTATATTTTAAAAAATTACAGATGCTAAATGAACACCATAAAAAGTGGTGTAAGTATGTTTTGTCTATACAGTGAAGTAACTTAAAAAGTTTTTTTTACATCTACAAATCTCAATTTTTTTATACAGAAATAGAACACACCGCAAGTCCAGCCATGCTTCAGACACTTCTGATTTGGGCCGTCGTTGCCAATTTGCTCCCTCCTCCAACCAGCCAGAGCTGCTTCAAGGCCAATGAGTCTCAGTGTCGCAATGTGGACTTCGCTCCAGGATCCAACCTAGCAGGAGAAGGCTTTGACATCACCACCATGCAACGGAAAGGGGCCTTTGTCATTGACATGAGCTCCTGGATCCAGAACAACTTCTGCACTCTGTGTAAAAACCCCTACATGGGAGGTCAAATGCAGAAGCTCCCAGTTTCTGTGGTGGACTGGAGACCAAATCAGAAGTGCAAAATGAAGGTGTCCAGCTCTGTCTACCAGTCCAGCGAGGCCCTGGTCAGCTCCAGCACCTCTTCTATTGAGAACAACTGGCAGTCAGACTTGCAGATAGTAACTCCAAAAGTTCAGGGATCACTGATGATGGCAGGCAGTCACTCCAAGCTGGCCGAATATTCAATGGTGAAAACCAAAAAAGACAAGTTCAGCTTCACCAGCCATGCTGTCTCTTGTGGATACTACAGGTAGGATGTGAAAATTTGTACTTTGCCAATGCCCTCTAATGTTGCTTTCTATTTAATTATACAAATACAGCATCATTCATCATTGTTTTTGACTTCTACTTTATGGTCTGTCTTTTAGATACAGGGTTTCGAGCCGTCCACTCCTGCACCCAGAGCTGATTAATGAATTTGGAAGTCTCCCTAAGAGATATGATGAGTCTACAAAGCATCTCTATTACAAGCTGATTGACAAGTATGGTACTCATTATATCACAAAGGTGAATGAGATAACAGATTTCTACAATATAATATGGAGCAGACTCACCTACTGCAGTTTGAAAGTACTGAACAATGAATACAACTTCACAGTTTCAGAATGAATACACGTGTGCTTTTGTTGACTGAAAACACTGTGGCTGTGTGCAGGTGAGACTGGGTGGAGAGGTTCGCTCTGTGACCAGCATCAAGGAGTGCCAGGCGTCCCTGCAGGGTCTGAGTGTGGACGAGGTGAAGATGTGTCTGGACGTGGAGGCTTCTGCCAGTACGGGAATAGCTGCAAACCTGCAGACCGAGGCTCATCACTGCAAGCAGGCCAAGGACAAGACTCAGAACAAAAAGAGCTTTTCCAGCAGGTTCAGTGACAGGTTTGTATCTCTCATCACTGACACATTCTGTCTCTTTCTCTCGGTAACCAACTTATTGTTGATATTGTTGCAAATAACTGTTGATAAATAAGGCACCCAAATAAACACTTAGTTCAGCTGGATAAATTATTCCAAACATATAGAAAATATTGGATGATTCCAAAAACATGTTTTTGTCATCTCCAAAAGGGAAACAGATGTGATTGGCGGCTACACTCAGAGTGTTGACCTCCTTTTCTCATCAAATAATGACCCAAAGGCCTATAAGGGGTGGGTCGCATCTCTGCCCGCTCACCCTGATGTGCTTTCCTACTCGCTCAAGCCCCTTCACCAGTTGCTGCCGGCGAATAAACCAATCCGGGTGCATTTGCGCAAAGCCATCAAGGACTACATCCTCCAGAGGGCTCTGTTAAAAGACTGCACAAGGCCATGCAAGACCGGTGTGAAGACCAACCCTAAGGAGCCGTGCAGCTGCAGCTGCCACAACAACCCGGGTGTGGCCCCCAACTGCTGCCCCTCTCTGAGAGGATCTGCTCAAGTCACCATAACTGTGATAAAAGCCACAGGTTTATATGGAGATTACGTCACTCAGACAGATGGATACGTCAAGATCCTCCTCAACGGAAAGATCAACAAAGGCCAGACACCTGTGATCCCAGATAACAACTCACCCTATTGGGGCAGGGATTTCCCTCTTGGAATTATGGACATTACTCATTTCAGCAGTGTGAAGCTGCAGGTGTGGGACAGGGACAGCGGCTGGGATGATGACTTTCTCGGGGCATGCAGTGTTCCACTGAGAGACAGAGTTGAGAGGAATGCCTGTGCACTCAATCACGGAATGCTGTATTATAAAGTGCAGGTGAAGTGCATCCCTGGTTTGGCTGGTCCTTCGTGCTCGAAGTACAATCCCTCTCCCATGGAGGCACAGCTGGAGAAACTGTACGTCTCCCGGAATGCTCGTCCAATTCCCAGAGGCATGCTGCTGGAGATGGGAGTGCTCCTTGATGAACGCATTCCTCGCTTCAACCAGAGCAACATTCGCAAAGCTGAAGGTCTTGAATTGTAGACCAACTGTGTTGCTCAATTATTGCATATTCATGCCAGCTATCATAATGTTTAAAGTAGAATAATAGAATAGTTGCTTTATATGTGCTTTATATGACATTAATAAAGAAATAGCATTAAATAAAATGAAATAAAGAGGCTATTACACTTGATTTATCCTATAGGCTACTACCTAATGAGTAACCCCATAATAGGCATTTGAGAGTCGACAATATAAGGTCATCCAGCGTACACTCCAGCAGCTCGGTTTAAGCAGTATAAGACATACTTTTGTTCAACTGTATTTGAAGTAACATCATCAACCTTGGCTGCTAGGCTTCAGCAAAATTTCCAGTATATCTACATCTCCAAAACCACATAAAAGACTGGAAATTAGCCAAAAAATTAGGTATTGTATAAGGGAGACTTTTCTTCGTTGCCGTATTTTACGCGCATTTATAATGTATGGATTATCCACTCTCTGCAATATATTTTACATTAGAAATGGTTCTGTACATCATAGACACACTGTCTACTCTTACATTTTGCCTCATTTTGTGGAAATGTATTAGATTTAAATCTGATTATTTGATAAAAAAATTTAAAAAAAAGATCTTGGCAGCCACTGAGTATTTTTAAACTAGCCAAATTTGGCAACCCTGTTTGTTAACTGTCCTCTCACCCTTGTTCTGCTGAAAATCATAATTCCTGCCCCAGTGGGCCTCTATTAGCGCTTGTTGCAGTTCCCACTTTTGACCTACAGGTATGATAATAATTCTATTAAGCTAAATGATTGTGCAGCATCTAGAAAGGCGAGTAAATTAATAGACTGTCAGCTTATATCTGTCAAATAGCAACATTATTTTAAGTTGTTGATCACTCAACAGTGGTAATTAAAACTCTTTAAAATGTATGGAGTTGTGAATGAGGACTTTACGAAGATTTACATTTGTTAAACAGCTGATGTAAATGGTGGGCCTCTGCATCACCTGCCCCATGGATGAAAAATGATTTGTTTTTCTTTTCCATCCTGAATTTTGAGATAATAATCAACTAAGCATCATGTTTTATTTTCTGAAATTTTTGTGATAGAGAACAGTGGATTCCACTTGTGAGAGAGATGAGGGGTGCTCCTCAATGAACTTCAACCAGAGCAACATTCACAAAGCGACAGTTTTTTTTTTTGACCACATAGCCACCCTACTTTACGGAGACCAAAAGTTGTTTACAGGTGAAATGTAAAAGTGAATTTATACACAGAAATAATAACTACTTCAGAAGAAAGAAAACCTAGAAAAAAAAACACATTAACAACAACTTTAATCATAGGGGGGAAAATAGGGGATACACACACTGTGACCATGGTTATGACTTGTAGAGTAACTATCACATATTGACAAATAGAGTTCTTGTGCATTATTTCTAAACTTTACCTGCTCACTGAGGCAGTGCTGTGAGTTTTCTGAAGCTTTAATAAAACTCTCATTCAAGCAAATGCTATTAATCATAGCCATTGTGTTGAAGTATTTCAGAGCAAAACTTAAATGTCGCATTCGCAACTTTCAGGCTGAAACTTGTTTCACACCTCAAGAACACCCACAAAGGCCACGTGACTTCCAGAAAATGAGCACAAGCTACATGTGTGGTTTTGATTTGACTGCTTGTAGGGGTGTAGAGGTGGTCACGAGGGCAGAGCTTTCCAAAAGCATCACATCACAAACATTCACTGCAAAAACTGGCTTTAAATGTTTCTCTTTAGCTTTCAGACCTTACCATAAATATTCTAGATTCTGAAAACCTTGACATTAATGCTACATAACAGGTCAAATTATCTTGCACTTAGATTTCAAGAACTAACGTGAGACCTGAAGGTTTTATACATGCAGTGTGTATTGTTTTTGACGACTGTAGAGAGGATGAAAACTACCAGTGCATACTTGGGTGAGTAACAAAAATCTGACTCACTCATTCACTCAGTCTCACCATAGAATAAACCACTCAGAAGCAGTTTATTTCTCCGAACTAGGCACATATTCATCACAACCACTTTTCTGATGAAACAGTAATGAAGCCCACCCACTGGCATAGTCAGATATTTTACACACACACACAGACACACACACACCGACAGACATCAACTCAGGAAAACTCAGGTAAGCTAACACTCTTTACATTAAGTCTCCTTAATCAGATGCAAAATTACTATTATGTCCGGTTTCACTTCCTGTTAACATGAGGCGAGAGACATTGTTGATGTCTCAGACAGATAACAAAATAAAGTAATTTTATTAAAATGATAAAGTATCATTGTAATAGCAATGTTACTTAAGTAATAAACAACTGGGTGTGTGTTACTGTTATTATTTTCCTATAAATGATCACCGCACACTTCTCACTTATGTTCTCACTTACATTATAGCAGTTATAAACAATTGCTCCCTCACCAGCCTCTCTCTTGTTCGAAGCTTATCATGTTACCGAGAAACCACAAAGTGTACACTCCTCTGTCCTGAAGATGTCAGAAAACTTCAAATTACAGCTTTACCTCTGACTGTTACAAAGCACTGACACTGGAGACTCCTTCCATAAACGTTAAATGTCCACTCACACTCAATGATTGCACATGTTTTTTTTAGTCCATTTATGTGGAGCATCCGCCGTATAAGTCTCTGTGAATGAGCTTGTTTCTATAGAAACGATAATGTATTAGAACAAGGACATTAATACATTAACTTGTTGTTTTGTAAAGGGTCCTCAAATGTTCTTTGGATAGTTAAATGGCATTAGTTTCTTAAAAGACTTCTACTTGGAAGCTTCTCTGACAGATTAACACTTGTCCTACAGGAAAGAACCACCATCAGGACCTCTGAGCGCACCAATAAACACACTTCCATGACAATGTCTCCTACACCAGCTCTCTTGTGGTGGTCAAGTCTTTTTTCCCTCATGGTCCTCCTTCCTCTGATCCAGTCATGTGAAAAAGGAACGGCGCGAGACTGTGCCGAAGCAGACTTCGCTCCCGGGTCTGACCTCGCTGGAGAAGGCTTTGACATAACCAAGCTGCAGCGGAAAGGTTCCTTTGTCATTGACATGAAAAGATGGAAACAGAAGGACAAATCCTGCACTCTGTGCAAGAACCCTTACATGGAGGGGAAGAAGCAGAAGCTCCCGGTTTCTGTGGTGGACTGGAGACCGAGCCAGAAGTGCAACATGAAGGTGTCCAGCTCTGTCTACCAGTCCAGCGAGTCCGTGGTCAGCGCCAGCACCTCCTCTATCGAGAATAACTGGAACGTGAATTTGGGAATTGATGTGAAGAGGGGACAGGGGTCACTCATGTTGGCAGGCAGCAACTCCAAGCTGGCTGAGTATTCGATGGAGAAAACCAAAAAGGACAGGTTCAGTTTCACCAGTCACGGTATTTCCTGTGCATATTACAGGTAAGACATTCTCTCCTTTAAAGCCGGCTTGACGCTGTACCAATTTCGGCCAGAGAAATCGCAAATTGTAAAATAATTCTTTGGTCATGAGTCCAAATTTAGTGTCACTGAGACCAAATCTCATTACGACATTCATGTAAAATCCACCAACTAGATAACCCCAAAGTCATGGGACAGCTACATATATGTAAGTGGCAACTGTAAAACATAAACAAAACAGGCAAACAAAAAATGGACAGAAGAAAAATTACCTCAAGCACCCTTTGAATAATGTTTTTGTTTATGCAAGTGCCAATTGATCATGTAAGCAGAAGGTACTAATTTTCTTTAATCATAGGTCTATCATTAGAGGATCTTCATCATATAATCTGACACGGAGATCACACGATATCACACATATCATACAGTGCGACAAGTAATAATCTTAAAAAGCTGCTGAAATTGCACAGTGTAAAACTGGTGTTTCAATTCACACAGAGTCTATACTATGATGCTTGCTAATTTTTATGCTAATCTCCAGTTACAGGGTTTCTAACAGGCCGTTAATTCATCCTGAGTTTAAACAAGCCCTGAGCAAGCTACCCAAGCAGTACAATCCTCAGTTCAAGTCACGTTTCTACAAGCTCATAGACAACTTCGGCACTCACTACATCACCAAGGTAACAGACGCACAAGCTGTTGTAGGAAAGTTTTCAGGAAAATGTTGAATTCAGTTCATCATCATGCTTTTCATAAGAAATATTATATATATATTATATATATATATATAAAGAAGAGAAAGATTTAACCTGTGTTTTCAACATAATGAACACATCCATCAATCCAAATCCCTTTAAAAGTGAAAAATCTGTTTTTATTTTACCACTAATTACATGAATCCACCGATAGTTATTATTTAAGAAGATTATTTTAATGAATTTACCTTCTTTGTGTTTTCGGTTCAAATTTTTGCAATGTCACAGATTTAATTTATCACGTGTACAGGTCTAACACTCTTAACTGGCATCTCTTAACGATGAATACCTGATCTATTGACTCATTTGGTACACTTCTCTATGTGTTAAGAGTGAAAAGTTTGAGTAACCTTAGGATAAACTGAAGAAAATATTTTAACTAAGCAGACATTTATTGTGTTGAGTTACACAGATTCACAGTTCCTTTATTATCACAAAGTAACATAAATGGTCAAACACTGCAAGTTATAGAAATATTACTGGTGAAAGAGTTTCAACTCTAAAATATAAAATCTGTAGTGATAGTATCCATACTGATAGTAGTAATACCAGCAATAATATAGTAGTAGTCATATAAATAGTACTAGTAATAGTAGTAGTAGTAGTAGTAGTAGTGGTAATATAGTATTAGTCATATAAATAGTACTAGTAATATTAGTAGTAGCAATATTACTAATCGAAATTATAGTAGCAGAAGAAGCAGTAGTCACAGTAGAAGTAATACTAGTAGTAGTAGTAATAGTACAAATTAAAATAAATCTGGGTGAAGCAGTAGGCATAGAATTAATAGCAGGTTGTGTTATTAATAGTAATGAGTTGTAGTAGAAATAGTAGCAGTAGTCAGTGAAGTAGTAATAGTAGTAATGTTAGTGGTATTAATAGAAGTAGTAGTAGTAGTAGAAGTAATACAGTAGTAGTAGTAGTAGTAATAATGGTAGTAATGGTAGTGGTATTAATAGTAATAATAATAGCAGTGGTAGTAATATAGTAGTACTCATAATAATAGAAGTAGTAATAGTAGTAATGGTAGTGGTAATAATAGTAGTAATAGAAGAAGTAATAGTACTAATTGAAATAAATTTAGCAATAGAAGTAGTAGTAGTAATGGTATTGGTATTAATAGTAATAATAGAAGTAATTGTACAATCAAAATAAATTTAGTAATATAAGTAGTAGCAGTAGTAATGATAGTGGTATTAATAGTAATAGTAGTAGTAATGGTAGTGGTATTAATAGTAATAGTAGTAGTAATGGTAGTGGTATTAATAGTAATAATAGTAGTAATTGTACTATCAAAATAAATTTAGTAATAGAAGTAGTAGTAGTAGTAATGATAGTGGTATTAATAGTAATAGTAGTAATTGTACTAATTGAAATAAATTTAGTAATAGAAGTAGTAGTAGTAGTAGTAATAATGGTATTGGTAATAATAGTAGTAGTGGTACTAATATAGTAGTAGCCATAATAGAAGTAGTAACAGTAGTAATGCTATTGGCATTAATAGTAATAATAGTAGTAGTGGTAGTAATAGTAACAGTCATAATAATAGAAGTAGTAGTAGTAGTAATGGTAGTGGTAATAATAGTAGTAGTGGTAGTAATACAGTAGTAGTCATATTAATAGAAGTAGTAGTAGTAGTAGTAATGGAAATGATAATAGTAATAGTAGTAGTGGTAGTAATATAGTAGTACTCATAATAAAGTAGTAACAGTAGTAATGGTAGTAATAGTAATGGTATTAATAGTAATAATAGTAGCAGTAGTAGTGGTAGTATTTTAATTATAAATATAACTATGAATACATTGTCCGTTTTGAAACACTGGGTGGTGATGCAAACTTTCACTCTGTGCGTTTTTGACTCGAGTGAAAAGTCAAGTCTTGTTTGAGGAACGTCACTGTTTCAGAAAACACTTCTTTGATTTTAGTAAGTGATTAAATATGAAGAGTTCTCTGTAATGAGCCGATTCCCAACATGCTGATCGTGACAGGTGACCCTGGGAGGGAAGGTCCACTCGGTGACCAGTATCAGACAGTGCCAGACGTCCCTGCAGGGTCTGAGCGTGGACGAGGTGAAGACGTGTCTGGACGTGGAGGCGTCCGCCAGCGTGACGGGTAAAGCGACAACCGACTTTAAGAGCAAGCACTGTGACGAAGCCAAGGCCAAGACTGAGAATAAAAACAGCTTCTCCAGTAACTTCAACGACCGGTGAGTTACACACTCAGGAGACCTCACACTGACCGCACTAACACTGACACTACACTAACACTGACCACATTAACACTGACACCGCACTAACACTGACCACATTAACACTGACAC
>CM075015.1:835784-861721 GCA_037576675.1 Pangasius sanitwongsei | reverse complement strand
TACTCTATCCCACATCCCATACTACTCTATCCCACATCCCATACTACTCTATCCCACATCCCATACTACTCTATCCCACATCCCATACTACTCTATCCCCCATTCTACACTATCCCACATCCCACATTCTACTCTATCCCACATCCCACACTACTCTATCCCACACTACTCTATCCCGCATTCTACTCTATCCCACATCCCATACAACTGTATCCCGCACACTACACTATCCCACATCCCACACTACTCTATCCCTCTCCTGCACTACTCTATCCCACATCCCACACTACTCTATCCCTCTCCTGCACTACTCTATCCCACGCTACTTCTTCCTACCTTTCTGATCTGTATTTCAGTGATAAGCAGCCATCATTTCTTTACCACCATATTTAAAAGTGCATGGATAATGAAGTGATGACACTGTGATGGGAGTTTTAGCGTTATTTCTCTCTGCTTGATGAAGTCAGTCAGCCTGATCGCTCAGAACTGACTAGTCATCAGAATTATTTAACGGAATGGAAAATCTGCATTACCGTTACTTAAATCTCCATTAGACACTCCATTAGGCACTCCATTAAGTCCATTAGACACTCCATTAGACACTCCATTAGAGACTGGCCGTGGGCCATAACCTACACACCAGATTGCTAGTTAATGGTGAAGCACAGTGCAATCGCTCGGACTGAACACTGCAAATATACAACAACAACAAAACTAAAATAAATGACAATATAAAATATATAAAATAACAACGTGTAGAGCACAGGCATGCAGGTTTACCATTTCCTTTAACTCCCTTCCCATTGCGTCCTGCTCCTGCTCCAGGACCGAACCCTAACACACACCACCACACGGGTTTTATAACACAATCACATTTAATACCAATAAACTGTGATGCCAGATTACTCGTCTAACTCATCATTTATGATACTCATGATCTTTCACTCTCTAGAATTATCCTCTCCATTAAATTGTTAAATCTCTCCCATCTATTCAAACTGTATTTCTGCTCACACATGCACATTATATTCCCCCTTTTCTTCTCCTTTTTAATTAAAAAACATTTTTTTGTTTACTTTATTTCCCTTTTTTCATTTTTCTTCTTCAAAATGGCTTTAATAGTCCAGAAAAATGTAACTTTATACAAATATTGCTAATAAAGTCCTTTTTGTCTACGAAAGAAACAAGATGTGAGAGTTTTAAGCTGTGATTTTTACCTCCGTTGGATATTACTGGTCCTGTGCGGTAACCTACAGAGAAATATGCTAATTGTGAATAATTATGAAATTATTAATTAATTAATTTAATTGTGAAAAGTGTTTTTCAAGGAGAATGAAGATTTCTACTTTGGGTTTGTATGTATATGTTTTTTTAATATCTAAGGCTGATTTTTCAAATTTATTTTTTTCTCTCTGCTTTGCTCACATTCACCTCCTCTCCCTTTTTTTAAATCCTTCTCTTTCTTTATTATTTTTCAATCTTAATTTCTCTCGCCTTTCTTCCTTCCTTATTTCTTTTTTCTTCCACTACTTCTTTCCCTATTGCTGTTTTTTAATTTCTTGCCATTGTTTTTCTCCCTTTCTTCCTGAATTTATTTTTCTAACTCACTCTTGTTGTCCTTTTTTCTTCCCCTTTTCGTTTGCCTCACTTTTATTTTTCTTTGTCTTTTTTCCTTTTTTCCTGTTTAATGTCTATCTTTCTCTCCATCCCAAACTTTTTTCTTTCTTTCTGCTTTGCTCACATTCCGCTTTTCTTTCACCTTCCTTCCTGTCTGTCTGTCTGTCTGTCTTTCTTTCTTTCTTTCTTTGCTTTGCTTTCTTGCGCTCTTTCCTGGATGTTTGAAGTTCAGTTTTGTGAAGGTTTGGTGATTTCCCTCCTCGAATCAGTCATGTGTGCAGGAAAATCACCAAACTGTGCTACACTCCAATCACACAGGACTACAGCTGAGTAGTTACCGTTACTCGGAGCACCGTGTCCGTTTGGTACTCCTGGGGTTGGACCAATTCCTGAAGACCACAACAACAGTTACCACTCACATCACTAACACATTTAACACAGCAGCATCACAGTCACGCCTGCAGCATACCATTTCATCACGCCTACATCTTATTAAATACTGCACTACGCTTGCAAAAGTATGGGCAAGACCTCTGTAAAGGTGTAACAAACAAATGGTAGCATTTACAGTGGATATTAAAGGGTTTATTTTATGGCCTGTGACATCCGTCATATATTTAATGTACTTTTATAACGTGCAGTTTGGATGCTTATGCAGTGCGTTAATTGAGAATTTCGCGTTATTTACCATCATTTAAAAGCATTGACGGAAAATTCTGAAGGCCATCCATCATTCTGACGGATACAGAATAAGACATTCAGTCTAGATGTGCGGAGTATTCTTTGTTTTCTGCCACAGATTAAAATCGTTGTAGCAGCGTTATAGCGTCATTCAGCACCAGTACTGGAACTGCGCACTTCCACGTTCACGAATGCGGAAACCTATGCAGTAGTGTTTCAAGACTTCAGGTGAGATAGCGAACGACGGCAGCGAATCACTGCAGCGAATCACTGCAGCGTCCCTTAATGCACAAATCATTCACACAAAATCATCCGACAGCAATGTGCTCGTGAGAAAGAAATGACTTTGTGCTATTCGTCGGGATGACGGTGAGCATTTTTAACGTACGTCTGTCGCATTTTAAAGAATCTGATTACTCCAAAAACACTGGCCATAAACAAATGTCTCTTCTGACAAAATCAGAAAAGCCAGCACTGCAAAAAAAAAAAAAAAAAAATCTTAGCAAGTGAAAATATCTTGAATATAGTCAAATTTATCTAGTATTTCCTATTATAAGATTTTTAAAAAACCAAATATAAGATTATTAAACCTATTTCTAGTCTTTTTTTTCCCTTTTACTCATTTAAGCTTGAAATAGGCTTGTTCTAATGACATAATTTTGCTCTTTTTTCTAGTATTTATTTTTAGAAACAAACAACAAATTTATCTGGCAATATAATAAGAAATTGTATAGCTTAAAATGAGTAAAAAATATTAGAAAAAGCATTAATAATCTTATATTTGGTTTGCTGTAATCTTATAATAGGAAATACTAGATAAATTTGAGTATATCTGAGACATTTTCACTTGGTAAGATGTCCGTTTTTGCAGTGAGAAGTGTGTGTGGGATCAGCTCCTGCTACACACACTGACCGTGATTTACTGTAACACAAACTCTGCTCACCGGCCATAAAATATAACACTTAATTTCTCACATATTACATTAATTTCTCACAGATAGAAACAATGAGTAAGCAAATGAGCATTTTCTGCTCATATTTATGCTAGGAAAAAAGTTCTCTGTGTTGAAACTCGGCTTTCGCAGGTACTTCAGACGTTTCTTGGAGCATTTCACGCACCGTTTCCGTACTAACTCCTCATTTACCTCATCTCTGAACACAGCCAGATGATATTCATGGCATAAACTGTACCAATGTGTAGCACAAGCAATTTAAAAATACATTAATTTGTTTTCTGATCATATGGGACGCACTAGCCTTTTCTATTTCCCCTCTAAATCTGCGATATTGTACGATAAAGCATGATACGTACGTTTTGTCGTTATGATTATAAACGGTGCAAATATTCCACAGAGCTTCTTAATATTAAAGCTCAGAGTTGTATAAATGAAAACAGAGGTGGAAACGGTTTACCATTGCCTTTCTGTCCCTGTACAATGGGCAATCCTCCTCCAACCCCATTACCTACACACACACACACACACACACATTCACCAACAGGACATGGTTTGTATTGGGAGCCAAAATGCACAGACACACATTTTCACACACATTATACACAAATATTTAATTATACTACACTATAATAATGCTGTAATTGTAGAAGAACAATGAAGAACAAAATGCAACGAAAAATGTAAGACAAACAGAAATGAACCAGAAAACACAATGTTTACAAAAGTGAAACATTTAGATGTGTTTCATTCATCCAGAAGAAGTTTTCACTGCGAGAAATGAGCAGAAATGTGGATAATCGATTGAATATGTGAAAAGTAAACGAGTTACAGATCCCACAATCCCACAAGCACAAGTTACCCTGGGCGTAGACTTCATTTCGTCTGCCACCTTGTGACTGCTGATGGAATCCATGAAACCACAAGACCATGACTTTCAGCTCAAAGTACAGAGGGACCAGGAGAATAAACACATGGGACATCATAGAACCAGGACTTCTGACATCCTGTATTATGCAGAACGGACACATTAAGAACCATTTTTGTCCCACAAGGAACGGAACAACGTTATGTCAAAAACTTTTCAAAGGATGTTCAAGACTTGTTTTCTTTCTAGACTAGTCTACCAATCCATCCAAATTTTATTCAAAAATAAGAGTTCCTCAAGGGTTCCTTGGATTGATAAGGGTTCTTCATTTCCTAAGATTCTACTTGGAATCCTCTCAGACAGGGAAACATACATGCTTTCAGGTTCTAAGGTGGAGCCTGTAGATGTTCCCAGCCAAGACTTTGGTCCTAACAGTTTGGCTTGTGACCTTCTCACCAAGAGTTTCAGCATCAATAGGTCTTCCACTGGAGATCCACAAATCTTCAAAGGCAACAATCTTGAGGTCCACAAGTGTTCTTTGGATCAATGAAGATTCTTTGTTTCCGAATATTCTACTTAGCATCATCTCTGAAAACCTCTGTTGTACGGCCCTGCATAGAATCTTTAAAAGTTCTCTCTGAGAGACAAACCAAATAATGCTTTAGGGTTCTAGGTGTAGATGTTGCTTTGTGAATCCATACAAGATCTTCTCACCAAGATCTTCAGCACGTGTGCTTCTACCTGAACCCTCACAGCTCCAGAGCCCCTGGTTCAACCCTGAACTCTGGTTACCGTCCGTGTGGGTTTCCTCCATGTTCTCTGGGTTCCTGCCACCTCCCTCAAACATACCAGTAGATGGATTGACTCCAAAACTCTACATGACCTGTGTATTCCTGCCTCACACTCAGTGTTCCTGAGATCCACCACCACCATGAATGAATGGTTCTTCCTTTGAAGACCTACAAAATTCTATGGTCCACAATCTTGAGCAACATAGAAGTTTTGATCCTCAAGTTGTTCAGGCATTGTGACATTACTAGCAAAGAAACTGATGAGGTGAAGACCTCCAGCAGCTCAGTGTTAAGACTGTTCTCATTTCAGGGTTTGATTACAACCGCATTAAGCATCTCTTTCTAACCACAAGGACAAACAAACTAAAACCTCTCCAAATCATAACTCACAAAGAGTCACTGCGTTAAAGCAGCACCAAGACATTCAGAATCAGTGGTTCTTCCTCGGGAGATGGTGGTACTCTGATTTTTCTTGACTTGAAGACTGAGAGAAAATGGAACCCAAGCAAGGTGGGACAAATGCCAAAAAAGAGAGCCTGCTGAAATTGTATTGATCCCAGACCCAAGAATTCCTCAAAGGACAAAAAAAAAGGAACAAATATTTTTAAGTATCACCAAAATGGTCCAAAACTTTGGTCCTCAAGCCAAGACAACATGGAGGGAGAAGAATAATGTTTAGAGAGAATACTTCCACAGTATGGAAGGTTTATAGTAGTAAGGAGTTTCTTGGTATCATGGTGTCTTTAATTTTGCACAAATACAGGATGGAGATATAAAAATATTTCATGATTATGGTTATGTGAAGAAGGAGTGAGAACTTTACCAGCTTTAGACGGCTTTGTGCCTTGTCCTTTGGGCCTGACCAATCCTGGCCCCAATCCTAAACACCACAACACCGTTTTAGCCAAATGATTTGAGAACAGTTTGACTTTTGTTGTTTTCTCACTTTGACTACTGTAATGCATCGCTCTCAGGACGGCCTACAACTACAACAAACTACAACAAACTACAACATGTTCATAATGCACAGTGAGGATATTAACACATAACCTTTAGAATTTACTCACATTTTTAGTACTAATTTATAAAACTCGTAGCACTACAGCGTCTCTGACTGAATGATAAACGGTGTTCCAAATCATTTTTAATCGTTTATCATCTCGTGCTTCAGCTTCCTCCACGTTCAATGCATTAAACTTAGAAAGACGTGAAGCAGCTTTTTTTTTTTGTTTATTTTATTTTATTTTATTCCACAAAGATCTTTAACAAATTACTACATTTAAGTAAGCTTTTATTAAGTAAGCTTTTATTACTTGCATCTTACATTTACATTAATTTTAAATCATTTAAATTATTAATGAAATAACTCAAATAAATAATTTTTTTATTTCATTTGTACCATTTTTTTATTTCAAAAATTTAATTTAAATGATATGTTTTTATATTATACATTATTTTCTTTTTTCTGCATCTACTATTATTTACTGTATTTTAATTATTTGTCTATTTTACTATTTTAGTTTTGATCTTTTGTTTCTTTCTCTTTTTTGAGCTGCATTTTAAATGAGTTTTTCTCAATGTCACTTTCTAAAAGCATGCAAGTGACACATTTAAAAAAAAATGTAAAAAAAAAAAAAAGGTGATACTAAGTACGCAAGAGAACTTCATACATGATGCATAAAGGAGATAAATGACGTAAAAGTCGTGCGAGTGTAGATTTACCGTTGCTTGTAAACCCTGGTCCAGCAGGTGACACTTGTCCTGCACCATATCCTGAATATCACAAAGACGTAATACAATATTTTTTACATTACGATATTTACAACGAACTCATTTTCATGCTTCTCATGGAGTGTTTTCACACTGCTTCTGAAAACAGAAGCACAGAAACACAGAAGACACACACAGGATGCTGTCATGCACTTCTGTGGAAAAAAAAAAAAACATCACTGTAGTTTGGATTAAATGCTGAAGTGATGTGGCTTAAAAGACGAAGACACACCGATCCAACGTTCTCCAACGAACAACAGCGTGACCCGGTGGGAAACTTCTCTAGCGATAACACACAGGAGCAACACACCAGTGCTTTTTATTTATTTATTTTTGTTAATCTGTTTCATGGAGAACGTTGGAAAGACTGGTGCCTGGGGTTCAGAGGAGGATCAAAGGCTTGTGCTTGAACAAAAAATGCAAATGTGAGTGCGATTCAAAAAGACACACACACCTTTTTTTCCCCCACACACACCTGCAGACAAAAGCGAGTGTCGGCTTCTGTTTAAACCAAGGTGATGTGATTTGTGATTGGAGGTGCTGCATGCAGTAAAAGCGAGGTGTGGTTAGGACTCTTTATAGACAAACATCACAGAGAAAAAGACCAGAGACAAAAAGGATGCACAGGATTTTTTTTTTCTTTTTTTTTTTTTACCCGGTTTGGAGGCTTTAGTGCCGCTTCCTGTAGGTGTGCCTCCTCCTGCAGCACCTACCGACGTCACACACAGGTACTGTTACCTACAAACACCATTTCTGAAGAATTGCAATCACCATACAGTGTGTACCGTACGGAGAAAGATGGAGTGTGTTTCACACAGCGATATTAATTTTTAACAAAGACTTTTTTGTCTTTCATGGTGACTCTATAAAGTTTGCTCCGAGATCTTTGCAGAACGTTCAGGTTCACAGGAAACGTGAGGAAAGGATGTGTAAAAGTCGCACAATTATTCAATTATTCAACTGTGAACAAATTTATGAACAAATTTATTACAAAAGCCAGTTTTAGACAGCAGTCTTTTAAGATTATTACTTGTCACACTCTACTAGATCCCAAAAATCTGGGCTGACCAAAGTGTCAGATTACACGATGAAGAGCGATCTGTGATAGACCTGCAATCAGCGTGATCTGAAAAACGGACTCACATAAACATAAACGTTACTCAAAGCGAGCTTGAAGTAATAAGGAGATTTGATTCTGTACATCTGCATGTTTCTTTTAATGCCATCACCACTACCGGACGTGTAGCTGACCTGCGAGTTTGCTGTCCTCCTATTGGTGGATTTTAGACGAGCGTCAAAGTATCGCTCACACTCTGAGATTTCAATCAGAAATTTCTCACACTCATACGCGATGATAATAAAGTAATAAAGTTATTAACTCACCACGTGCAGCACCAGGATAACCACCAGCACCATAACCTAAAAAAATGTAAAACATGATTACGATATCGAATGTGAGCGGGAAGTAAATAAATAAGCATGCATCCACAACGTTATCCCAGATCACTTCTGAATTCTACTGAACAGTCAGAGATAAAGCTGTAATTTTAAGTTTTCCAAAATCTTCAGGACAGAGGAGTTTACGTTTCTTTGAGGTTTCTCTCTAACATGATGTAACAACCTGCGATTTTTTTTTTTGTCACTAATTTCAAGAGAGAGAGAAAAGAGAGGCTGGTGAGGGAACAACTGTTTATAGCTGCTTTAATGTAAGAGCAGTTTTGCAAATGTTCTACAACATTAAATGTAACTAAAAAGTATAACATTTCATTTTTTAATACATAAAAAAAATGATTTGAGTTTTCTTTTAATAAGATTAATTGAGAAACTCCTGAACAAAACGATATTTAGGAAATATTTACCTGGCTGATATCTGTAGCCATTGGTGTATCCTGGAAAAAAAAATCAGACAGTGAATTAATAAATTTTGTCTGAAACCCCAAAAATGGACCAAAAAACCCCCAAAATCAGCAAGTGCTCTCTCACCTCGTCCTCCCAGGCCATTCCCGAGTCCCAGTCCCACTCCAGGAGTGGCACCTAGAAACAACCGGACCAACAAGGTGCGTTTTTTAAAGTTTGAATGTGTACAGGATATGAAGCATACTACACTAAATACTAGCATGCATACAGTGTCTGATATATTTAATTTTTTATTTTGACTACCGAATCCTGCCAGAGCAGCTCCGTGTCCTTGCTTCAGTCCTCCTCTGGGCAAGTATATTAATCCTGAGGGGAAACAACACAAATACATCATTCCTAATAAACATATTTCACTTGGACCTTCACCACCACCACCATCATGACAAGTTCAACGACGTCAACTCACCTCCAAGATAACGCCCAGCTGTGGAAAACAGACAACATGGAGAACATTACACAGAGAAATAAACCAGTACAGCTTCAGAAATAAGGCTCTTTTAAGGACTCAAAACCCTTACTCGCTGCTTTTCCAGGCTTTCCTCCTGCATAGCCACGGCTCCCAGGAACACCAGCAACTAGAAAGAGGGCAAAAATAATAAACAGGAAAAGAATTAATGAAGAGAAATTATTTACGTAATAAATATGGTACAGAGAATAGGATCGCTACACACACACACCTCCAGGCTTTCCAGGAGGACCAGCAACACCGAGACCAGCACCTGGGAAGTAAGACATGAGGTTAATAAAGACAAGAAAGATAGATCGAGACAAAAAAAAGGAAAAATTGCAATAATGGCCATAATCAGTGAGCAACTGGTGGTACTATAAGTACTAGAATAATGTGCACTACTGAGAAGTTCCAGTAATTATCCTGGTTATCCCAAAAAATATCCCAATAATTATTCCATATGCTTTGGAAGTAGTACAGTACTTATCCCACCTCTATTATTACCTCTATATTTAATATGAATAAAATTATCTCGTTAATTATCTCTGGGATAACTATCTGAGAAGTTCCAGTAATACTACTTCTACTAATAATAATAATACTAATTATTTATTTATTTATTTATTTATTTTTTAATTTAAATTACTACTGAAATTACTACTAATAAAATATTGAGATCGCTGAGGAGATAATTACTGGGATAACTACGGGGCAACTGAGAGAACCGTTATGACCACTACTGGTGTAACTACTGAGATAACTACTGAGATACTTAATGATATAATTACTGATATAACTATTAAGATCATTACTGGAGTAAGTACTGAGATGGTTATTGGGATAAGTATTTGGATAAATACTGAGATAAGTACTGAGATGATAACTGGAGTAAGTGCTGAAATAATTACTATAATAGCTATAGATAGCTACTGGGACAACTACTGGACTACTGAGATCATTACCGGAGTAAGTACTGAGACAACATCTTAGACAGCTACTGAGAACTGCTAGGCTACTGAGATAACTACTGAGATTATTACTGAGATAAGTACTGGAATATCTACTTAGACAACTACTAGGCTACTCAGATCATTACTGGAGTACGTATTAAGATAATTACGGGCCTACTGAGAATAACCACTCACATAATTACTGAGATAATAACTGAGATCACTACTGGAGTAAGTACTGAGATGGTTATTGGGATAAGTACTTAGATAAATACAGAGATAACTACTAAGATAATTACTGGGATAACTACTGAGATAAGTACTGAGATGATAACTGGAGTAAGTGCTGAAATAATTACTATAATAGCTATAGATAGCTACTGGGACAACTACCGGACTACTGAGATCATTAATGGAGTATGTACTGAGATCATTACTGGGCTATCTACTGAGACAACTACTAAGACAGCTACTGAGGACTGCTAGGCTACTGAGATAACTACGGAGACAATTACTAGGCTACTCAGATAATTACTGGAGAAAGCATTAAGATAATTACGGGCCTACTGAGAATAATCACTGAGATAATTACTGAGATCATTACTGCAGTAAGTACTGAGATGGTTATTGGGAAAAGTACTTAGATAAATACCGAGATAACTACTAAGATAATTACTGGAATAACTACTGAGATAACTACTGAGATGATTACTGAAGTAAGTGCTTAAATAATACTGGACTACTGAGATCATTATTGGACTAAGTACTGAGACAACAACTCAGACAGCTACTGAGATAACAACTGAGATAAATACTGAGATAATTACTGGAATATCTACTTAGAGAGCTACTGAGACAAATACTAGGCTACACAAATAATTACTGGAGTAAGTATTAAGTTAATTACGGGACTAATGAGAATAACCACTGAGATAATTACTGGAATAATAACTCATGAGATCAATACTAGGATAATTATTCACATAAAGAGCTCTGATAAGTGAAGGCTTCTCAGCAGACACACTGGTCTTTCCACGTCACATAAAGACTTACCTCGTCCTGGGGCCAGTCTCCCCAGCGCTCCAGGTGGACGTCCGACTCCTGGTTAAAACAGTTAAATTAGTTAGTTAGTTAGTTAATTGGTTAAACAAGTGCAAGTAAGACTAAAAGTGTGGAAGTGACTGGCTTGTTCTAGGGATAGAGATGCAAGACAGTCAGAGAGCAGACATCACAATCTTGAGCTACTAAGCAACACAGAAATGAAAACTTTGCACGAGTGCATGTGATGTTTATTTTCTCCTCGGCTCCGAGCATCGCGTGTCCCTCTCGTCGCTGGGATGAAGGCGGTAGTTTTGGCGGTCAGTTTGGCGAGGCCCGGGCCGCGTGCCGAGTCAGCACACGCCGGGAAACAGGCTGCCATTGATGCGCACAGACGCTCAGACAAACGCATGGACTGTGTGTCGTGAGAGTCGGCTCTCGCGGCTGCTCGTCACATTTTGACCCGTAGTGCCTGCAGCCACATCACAGCAGGACACGAAAGACGTAATGAGGTTTTTACTGTGAAGTTGCGTCAGTTGGAAAGTGTCCGAGTCACTGAGACGTGTTTATGAGTAATCCACTTCCAAAAGGTTAGGGTTTTTTTTTTTTTTCCTCTCCAAAAAAATCTGACATAGAATTACCATCTGTTTGAAGACTTTGTAAGATATCAAACTTCATTATTCCATGAATCATTAATGACATTTGAATAAAAAAGCAACATATAAACATGACAAAGCACTCAAATTCCAGCTAAACTCACTAATATTTCTGATTTGAGAATAATAGGCGTGGCCTAATATTCTAATGAGCGCGCTGCCTGTGATGACTGTGACTGTAGCAAGCACAAATTTATAGAGTTCCACAGTAGCTATGCTCGCTAGGTTAGCTTTCACTTGCTAAGTTAATTCTCTCTTTTCAAGATCAGCTTTCAACTGCTCTCAATTGTTAATGTTCATTTATTAGATTAGCTTTCACACGCTAGGTCAGTTTTAGCTCGCTGTGTTAAAGCTACCGTTTGCAAGATTAGCCTAGGTAATTAGCCATTTGCTTGGCTAGTTTTTGGAACATTAAAAAAAAAATTTATTGGCAGAAAACTAATTACCAAAACAGAGATTTAATCCACAATAATCTGTTCATCATCTCAGAATAAATCTTAAATTGCTGTGGTCAGTTTTTACTGAGAAAAATTTCACAACGCTGTTAAATTAGAACTCAAGTACACATTATTATTATTATTATTATTATTATTATTATTATTAATCTATTACAGGTAAATCTGTATTTGTATTATGAATCAGATTTTCTTATTAAATAGAAAAGAGGTAGATTTTGCATTCGGTTTGTGTTTTTACTTTAACCATTCACAAAACTTTATACACTATTTAAAATATAAAATATTTTTAAATAAAATGTAGCGTTTTTGTCCTTCGCGGAGAATATTTTCTACTATTTATTGGCCAAATCTTTCATCCTTAACCTCAACCTCCATTTGATCTTATTTGTTTTATCTATAAGCATTAATTATTATTATTATTATTGTTGTTGTTGTTGTTGTTATTATTATTATTATTACATTTTGAACCATATACTTAAACATTGTACATTGTATAAAATACATTATATAAAATGTTAATATAAAAATATCAATATAGACAATTGATAATACTTACGGGTTCTTCGACTGTCTCTCTGGGGATCTCTTAAAGGTTCTGTGTAGAACCCTACGGCAGCGTGTTTCCCTTTCAGAAAGGGTTCCAACTAACAGAACCCTTAAAGAACCCTCGAGGAACTGATTTTTTTTCTCCAAAGAGTGTTAGATGTTAAACTCCTGATAGGTTTCTTAAATATAAAGAGGAGTTTGTTCTGCACACTTACCCGGTTAATACACACACTTCTGGGGAAAAAAAGGATCTTCAAAGGTTCTTTAGATGTTCTTTTGAGGTTCTACATAGAACTTTAGGCACAACTAAGAGTCTTTATTGTGGGTTGTCATTGTTTTAAGAGTTTCTGTGATTTTTGTGTAAAAATGCTACTAATAATCACCTTATACAATAATTCTTCAATTGAACACAACCGCAAGAGCAAAAATCTCCATGCTGTCTGATTACAGTTTCAAGGTTCCTCAAGGGTTCTTTAGATGGATGGATGGATGGATGAAAGGATCTAGCTTTCTAAAGAAAGAGCATTTTTGTGGTAGTGTTTTGTAGAGAACCGTTAAAGGTTTGCAATCTGAAAAATTTTATTCCATTAAACGTAATTGTGTAGCGCTTTAGCCGACGAACCTCTCGTCCCAGTAACTCACTTTTTCTCCTCAGACCTTCTTCTCTCGCAGCACTAATCTCAGAGTTTCTCAAAGCTTGATAGATGATGCACTTATACGTCAAACGTGTTCACTTTCTGAAAATAAAGCTAGCATGATGGGAGATTTAGATTTAGTGTTTAATGAGTATATTAAAGTCACCTTCACTGCATCAAAATAACGCTGAGTAGCTTAAAAAATATAATGAAATAACTTTCAATTCATAAAAAAAAAAAAAAAATATCAAGTGTTCCGTGTATGAACCAATCACGTGATCGTGTCATTAACTGTCATTAACCCTGAACTATTATTCCTAATTATTTTGAAAGTTAAGGTTATTATTTGGAGAATCATTTCCAACATCTAATCTGTAATTAATTAATAATTAAAGTACTTAATGTACAATTCAACAAATTTTTTTTTGTCTGAACACAAGTTTATTTCCTTGTTTGTATAATCTCACTAGAAAGCGGCTGAGAAGATCTGTAACTTTATTTCATTCTTTTTTAAACATAATCATGCACCCTTAATAAAAAAAACATACATAAATTATTTCTAATTATTTTTACTTTCTATAAAAATCGTTTCTATAACAATTTCCTTTTTTGTTAAAGAGACGTATCTGAGGTATTTTTTATAAAATTATAATTTAATTCATTTTATATTACACTTAAATTATACCTAATTATACTTTCATCATCTCGATTTTTTTATTGTTAAAAAAAAGCAACTTACTAAAAACTAAAATGATGTTGTGACTTTTACACTTCCAGGTAACTTTGTCTAATGCATTTTTTTCTCTGCACATGGAAGAGTCGCTAATCTCGCCTCTCGGATTTATTAAACCTCACACGCTTTATCATTATTCACACCTCTGTTCGTCTCTACCTGAGCAGGAAGAGTTCCTCCTTCACCGCATCTTACCTCCTTGTAAGGTGTGCTGCACCAGCCACAGCAGCAGTGACGTCTTCAGGAGCGCCCGAGCCAACATGGCAGCCAGAAGCCAGACAGACAGACAGACGGACGGATGGATGGATGGACAGATGGATGGATGGACAGACAGGTGATCAGACTAACTTGAGGAACAGCACTAATGGTCAGTCGTGGTGTTTGTGTGCCCTTTAAATATTCCTGTGACTCCTGTGCCTTCCCTCCATTAAAGCCCTGCCTTCTACAACGCCATTGGGTACCAAGTAACCTGACCACCATGTCCACCTCTTCCTCTCCTCTTCCTCCTCCTCCATCTCCTCCTCCTCCATCAGGCCAGACCAGACGTCCAGTCCTGCAACAGCAGCCACCATCATCACTCAGGTCTAGAGAACAGAGCAAAGAGATTGCTGCTAAAAGTCTCATGTGTGACTTTGTGTCATTTTATGTCTCAAGGTCTTCAGAGCTAAAACTCAAACATGCAATAATTCACAGATTCACAGGCCAAAAGGTCACCAAAGGTCACATGCGCTGTATCCTGAAGGTAAGTGTACACAGCTTTCGCTCTGGAAATCTACACACACTGATTTACAGCAAAAGCAAAGCGAATGAGTCGCATGACAAAACGCTGACATCGGCTTCTGCTAGATAACAGGAAGTGGTGGGACGAAGCGGAGTTACTGTTTCCACCCCGAAGTTTTTATTTTCCTACAGCAGCACGTCCCTGAGCGTTTTATTCCTCTTATACCACAGCAGTTTTTCTATGATTATTCATTTCATATTTATTAACGAACGGCACGTCGTGCTTCTTATCCATTATTTAATGGCGGTTGAAACGAGTTAGTTCCTGTTGTCACTTACGTTATAGCAGCTACCGTATAAACCGTCGCTCCTTCACCAGCCTCTCTCTCTTTTTTTCTCTCTCTTCAAGCTTATAGGAGAAAAAAAAGCTTGTTACATCACCGAGAAACCGCAAAGAAGCGAAAACTGTCCTGAAGCTTTACGGTTACAAATCGCTGACACTGGAGACTCCTTCCATAAATGTTACATAAAATCTTACACACATTTCTAATCTGTTTTAATCTGGAGTGTGCGTCGTACACATCCCTGTGAATTAGCTGTTACTATAGAAACAATACTGTATTATAATGAACGCATACATTGATTATAAACAAACCCGTGATTAGCAGCTGCACTACTGTCGGAGTCGCTGTTCTAGAAAATTAATCAACACCTTCTGACCAATCAGAATGCAGAAAGTTTCACTAATAACAACTGCATAAATCATATAACAGCTCCCTTCCCACTCACTGATAGTCATGTTAATAAAACGGCGTAATGTTTATGACTACACGGTCGCTGCTGATGACGGAACACGAGTTTTCCTCCACGCGACGATGTCCCTCTATTGCTAAACTGTAAAAAGGCACTTTGTAAATAGCAGAAAGGAAGAATACAACTCAGCAGGATGTGGAGACACACACTGTTCCACACTAATCACCATTAAAGCTTGTTTTTTTTCGCAGGAGGACAAAAATTTCCCTAAATGAAGTCATATTTAAAGAGCAGTCTGCGGCTTCCTCTCTTTTTTTCAGTGGCGATTCTGGACCGTTTACCCTCACTCATTATTCTACATGTTTTTACTTCCGTAAGAGATGCAAAGCGATTCCAAAACAAGCCTTATTAATCGCTTTAATGATGTAAATATGACAACTGTACTTCCCTCCATCTCTCTCTCTCATTCCCTCTTTATCCTTCTTTCAGCACTCCACCTGCCACAGGCCGCGTTCGGAGAAAGAAATATTCCCATATAGCACGATGTTTTTTTTATATGAGGT
Organism: Pangasius sanitwongsei; assembly: GCA_037576675.1. Classification (NCBI taxonomy): domain Eukaryota; kingdom Metazoa; phylum Chordata; class Actinopteri; order Siluriformes; family Pangasiidae; genus Pangasius; species Pangasius sanitwongsei. The sequence goes on along the minus strand of CM075015.1, from coordinate 845,624 downwards.
TGCCTTAAAAAAAAAAATCTAAATGTTCCCCACTTACACTACATGCAGTCGATTAAAACTCTGACTTCATTCCACACTGACATGGCAGTTTAACTAAACAAAAACATGTGAGACGTAACATACGTAAGACAACAAAATAATTAAAACAGGACTATTTTTAAACTCTAAGATTAATTGTAACTATAAGAGAAAAAGAAAAAGGGCTGAGTGATATACATCCTAACCATCACGATATCACAAGAATACATAGAAGACATTTTCACAATAGATAAAACGTATCATGATAATTAGGTTTGCTAACAAAGTGCCAGCAAAAGAGTAGTGCTGAAAAAATCTATAATTATTGGCACCCTTCATAATAATGAGCAAAAATGATGCATGTATAAAAATAAACGTATCAAACACATCAGCACAAATCAGTCATCAAAAAATCACTCAACAGAACACTTAAATTAATAATAGTTATTTATAAAACATAAAATAAGCGTGCGCGCACACACACACACACACACACACACACACACACACACACACAGAGGAGAAAGGGGGAAAATACATGAAGGGGGAAAATGCCAAAAGATTACCATTTTAGAAACACACACTTTAGCTGATTATTGTGGTTGTGGTTGACTTTTAAATGCTGTTCGTCGCTAAAGAAGCTCCTCATGAGAACATCACATTCCTCAAGAGAAACTCACCAAGCATCATTTGGAGCTACAAGTGGAGTCGCGTGTTTGTGGTCAGATGAGACCATAACCAAACATTTCGTTCATGAACGCTGTCACTGAATGTGAGGAAAAGCACCTGCTCAGCCACTGTGAAATGTGGAGGTGGATTTTGAGCTGTTTTGTGGTTCTTTAGGAACTCCACTAAGTACTAGGACATTTCAGCCAACATCCTATTTTTTGCCTCTGCCAGGAGGTTAACCCTTGGCCATAGAACGAGGTTTCAACAAGAAGATGAGCCAAACATGCTTAAAAAAAAATTAAACAATGTTTGAAGTTATGAAGTGTTTCCATGAAGGGTGCCAATAATTCTGAAGGACATGTTATATGGTTTTAAATTACATTCTTATCCTTTCTATTATTTTAATGACTGATTATTTGTTAATTGTTAGAATAATAAAAATGATAAGAATGTAATTCAAACCATATGCCGTGCCCTATAAAATTATTGGCACCCTTTTCAGAAACAAATGATGTGATTTGTTGCAATATATCAGTATCGTAATTACACCCTAAACACAACTTCAGACTTTGGAAGGTGGAACTTAGTGGGCGGAGCCAATACAGCAGACTCACACCAAACTACTCCATTAAGGTCACATGTTGTGTATCTGTCCTGTACATGTGCTATGTGCAGGTGGTATGTGGTCAAAATACAGAGTGATTCAGGGACGATGGGGAAAAAACCCACAAAGCTGATGCCAGAAACACAGACGAGTGAACAAACGTGCACGCTCTCCGTCCCTCCAGACCGTAGCTTATAGGAAACAGTGTAATGTTTCTAAAGTTTCTGCGCACTTAAATGAACACCCAGAGTCCAACCACAAACCACCCAGAAGGACTGGCACTGAAAAATACACAAAGTCGGCCGCGGGGTGATGCCTGAGGCCTGCGTGTGGAGGCTGTTAATGGGCAGATGTGGCGTTTCTAAATATCCCACACACACGCTTACACACAGTCTGAGGGAGGCCGAGAGAACCGTGCCGAGGTTAAATAAACTCCAGCACGCTGGCGTTCTCAGCACATGTACGTATAATATATACTATACGTGTCTGTGTGGATGTATGCAAATAATATTGTTACGGGTTCTAGTGGATATTTTGGCATTCCAACATTTCCATATGTGTGTGTGTGTGTGTTAAAACCACGTATAGGTGTGTATCGTCACCTGGATCACACACTGTGGTCGTGATGCGATGGCGCTCTGCTTAAAGGAGTGCAGAGAAAATGTTGACAGAACGCCGTGTCTCACAAATGCTTTCTCTCTCTCTCTCTCTCTCTCTCTCTCTTTCTGTACAGTAACAAGCTGACGATAAACTCAGTTCAATAGAGCACACATTTAGGCGTTGATTCATTTTCTGTACCTGCAGGTTTATATTAATGCGCTCGTTTTAATACGTTATCGTTTCTAGGGACGATTTCTACAGTAATCGTCGATATGGCGACGTTTTCTTTTAACACTTATGGAAGGAGTCTCCAGTGTCAGCGCCTTGTAACAGCTGGAGGTAAAGCTGTAACTTTTCCTTCATCTTTAGGATGAGTTTTTACGCTTTGTGGTGACAAGCTGCGTTTTCAATTTTTTTGTCCTATGAACTTTAAGAGAGAGAAAGAAAAGAGATGGTGGTGAGGGAACGACTGGTTAGAGCTTCTATAATGTAAGTAAGAACAGAAAATAACTCTTTATCGGAAGTTCCACAACATTACCGTCTCTAATAAATAAATCTAAATGTAATTATAATCTGTAGAATCTGTGCTTCGATCACAAAAGGGTCTTCTTTTTTTGGTTGTTTTTTTTTTTTTTTTTTTTACACAGAAAGGGGTTTGAGCTTTAGAACATCATCTGGAAGATATTCAGTAAATAAGTCCAGCCAGTTCATTAGAAATGAGGCAGATATACACAGTGGCGTCACTTTAAGACCTGAGAGGGTTAGTAAGGACAGAGGGGCTGCTGGAGACTCGGAGCCGGTGCCAGACGAAGGGGGGCTTCCAGACACGAGCCGAGGCCAAAACATACCCAATCCATTTATACAGAGAAGCAGCAAACGAGAAAAATGACCCAGAATGGAAAAATGACTCAAAGAGAGCGAGTAGGGCGAAATGTGTGTTTTGTGTGTGTGTGTGTGTGTGTGTGTGTGTGTGTGTGAGAGAGAGAGCGAGAGAGAGAGTGAGAGAAGCATATTAGCTCAACTAACACAAGAATGTGAAACTCATGAGAAAAGCTTAAGAGAAGGAGGTGAATATTACTCACACAGAGGTTGATTTGTAATCATATTAAAACCACAGCGCTGCAGATTGCTTTATTCTGATTGGGTCAAAAATAAAACATGCTATTTTAACAAGGAAAAATCACTGATATGGTGAAGCTTTCTGTAAGGAGCCAGGAAAAGCCAGGAGCTTTGAGATAAACGTCCTAAATTAGATAAGACAAACATTCATTTGTACCGAAGTGATGAATATGTGAAACATGGTGGTGGTAGTGTCATGGATTTCTTGTCCTTATTGATGGAATGACACCAAATAGAGCAGAAGGATGAACTTTAAAGTGAACTTTTGTATCTTCACTGTTCAGACCCAAACAAATGCCATGGAATTATGCTTCAGAAATTATGGAGAGGTTTTAGTGTTCTGGAGATGGAGATGTTTTCATCCTCTGATCAAGCAAGCATGAATTTATACTTACTGAGGACAAGATAAAGGCAAAAGAGCCCTAAAAATGAGCCGGAAGTGAAGAGTAGAGACGTGACAGAACATCAGAGAAGATCCCAAGCATGTGGTCGTGCCTGAGTCACAGTGTTTAAAAGTGTGAAAACAAGTACTGATCAGTTTCTGAATTTCCAGGATTTTTGGAACACTGAACTGTGGAACTGCTTAATAAAATGTGTAATAATCCCTGTATGTCATTTCTGTTGACATAAGACATATTATGACTTCCTGTGCTGAAATACTGTTCATTACAATGCCATAACACCTGACTCTGTTTACTCGCTCAGTGTATGTGAGCCATTTCAAGGTAATAAAGCGACACGGCATGACAAGCATGATCAATTGGAAAAATTGTGACGCTTATAAAACTGTAAAAACTCAGCATGTGGTGGTTATAACACTGTGGTGTCATAAAAGTCATGACATTGACCATCATTACACTGTAATAACACCGTTATGTACCGTATAGTCCCACTGACATGTAAGTAAACGGTTTCATTTTTCTGCACGTTAAAATTTTTTTGAATGCTTATAACAATATAACGAAGTCTTAATGACAAAGTTATGCACTGCAAATATTTTCTCTGACTCAAGCTACAAAGTCAGCCGACATGACACTGTGTCACGCTTATGTCAACTGATTCAGGTCGTATATCAATCACTCAATCAAGACATGACAACTAATTAGAGCAGTCTGACATCTGCTGGAATAAGTTTGATAAATGTTTATGTGCGTTGATGTCAGGTTTTGTGTAGCTCTATAAACACTACATTACCTACACTGACCCTTGCTGTCTTTATGACAGCTGACGTCAGTTGGAATAAGTTTGATAAAAGTTTGTCAGCTGATGTAGGTTTTAAAGAAAGTGTGACCAGTGAAATGGACTGTGCACCAGGAAAATGTATCGAGACACATCAAAAAATTCATCAAGATCCTCTAGATTTGTGGTTCTCGAAGCGAAAGTGTTCTCAATAGGCCAGACTATAGAGGCAAAATAACGTTGCTGCTCAAACACTTGCACTGTTTAAACTCTAAATCTGTTCAGTGAGCTCTGCGCTAACACACATTCCACCTTGTCTCTGCTCCGATTACTCGAGATGTGCAAATGGAAGATTCCTGCGCTCGGTCCTATCCGCCCCGCCAATGGCGTCCAGCGTCCCACTGATACACTCAGACAGGGACAATATTGGTGATGGATTGTTCCATGTCAAAGATTTGCCCAGGCGTCTAGGACCAAAAAAAAAAAAAAAAGGCCCACGCCAAAAACACACAGTGTCTCTGTCCAACAAAGAACAGAGACAGGAGGAAAGGGAAGTGCTCAGTCCTCCGCTGCACAGACCGCGCTTTCAGGTTTTACATCTCGGCTCGAGCCGCCGCTCAGGTCCCGGGTTAAACCCCACGCTGGCTCTCGTCCTGCATTAGCCGTTTATTTTGTGGTTGAGTCAGTGCTCTGTGTGGGTCACACAGTAGTGCTCTGTTTCTCTCAGACTTCCTGCTGGAAAACAATCATCTGCTGTAACACACAGGAGCCTGAGGATGTTTACGCTGATGCTATTTTCATTATTATTCACTATACAGCTACACAGTGCTGCTCTGACAGTAGCGCAGCCACAAATTACATGTTTATATTAATAAATATCTAATACGTTATCGTTTCTGTAGTAACCTCCACATAAATGTGTGTGTAGTCACTGATCCAGTGTCAGCACTCGTGTAACAGTCAGAGGTAAAGCTGTAACTTTTTCGACAGGACAGAGGAGTTTACGCTTCGTGTTTTCTCTGTAATGTGTGTTTTTGTCTTCAAAAGAGAGAGAAAGAAGAGAGAGAGGCTGGTGAGGGAACGACTGTTTATAGCTGCTATAACACAAGTGAGAACAGGAACTGACTCATTTGACGAACATTAAACATAACTATAAAAGGATAGAAAGTATGATGTTTCGTTCTTACATTAATGAAAAATTGTAATCGTTGGCAAACTGCTGTGGTGTAAGAGGAATAAAACACATGTGAAGAAATTTGCATCACTGATTATTTTGCTATAACAAAATGCCATGCTTACGTATACTATAAGTGTGTATACTGTATGTGCATAAAGGCAGTATGTTGGAGAAATATGACGACAGAACTGCTTTCATTTTTTCCCCAAACTGAGGAAAGTGAATGTATATTAGACTGAGGGGGAAAAAGAGAAAATGTAAAGAGATGAAAGCTGTGTGTGTGTGTGTGTGTGTGTGTGTGTGTTGGACGACGTCCACGGGACATACGAGAGTGTCCATCCTGAGTAGTGTGCTTTTTTAAAAAAAACCCTTTCTGTGAGTGTGTGTGTATTGATGAGCGAGTGTACACACACTAAGACAGAGCTGCTGCCCGTAATAACATCGAGCCAGACGTCCAGACGAGCAGCTGCTGTTACAGACTGAAACCCCGCGCACCTCCACGCCTGTTTGATTTGCAGCACAGGATCATGGGAGAACTTTCATGCTGCACGGACGTTAATGCATGAAGCAACACATTCATTCTTCGGACTTCCGCAGTCACACACACTAATCACACTACACACTCAACGGCGTGAAAAACACTCATGCCTTCTGCACGTGCATCAATAATGTGATATACAGTGTGAAACAAAAGGCTTTAACTGTAGCACAAACACTCGCACGTCGTCTCTAACATGTCCTGGCTCATTCCATGATTGTGCTGATGTTTGTGTCGCACTGATATTACATTTACAGATCCGTACGTAAAGTAAAAGACATTGTACAACAACAACTTTTGCGCGTGTTTCAGATAAGAGTCTATACATACAGACATGTTTTATTTCCAGTTTGCATTTAAACACTACACATAAACTCAGACAGATTTTGGTCTCATTACAACATACAAACTATTTCTATACAGTCAAAGAAGACAAACGTCCTCCTGCCTTGTTTATCCTCCTCTCCGCCTTCACTCTGTTCCCTGTTCATCTCTTGTGCACAATCAATCTCTCGCTCCTGCACCTTCCCGAGATATAACTCTAACCCGTCGTCTCATCTTCCTCAGTGTTGTTCACTAAATCAAGCCTGTGAGACGTATGCAATCTCCACTTTCCTGGAATTTTCAAGTGAATCATCAATAACAGACGTATAACATCTTCCCTCTACACCCTTAAGGAAGATATTCATCACGCAACGGCTTTGTTTTATTTTCCCCACAGCTGCAGGTGATAAAGGAACATCGCCCGACATCATGCGGTGCGTAAACGGCACTGATGCGCAACCGGCATCGCCGTGTGAGTAAATGCAGGAGTGGAAAAGTCTAGCCACACGCTCCCACACCGTTACGTCTAAAGCTACATGCTGTGGCTAAAAGCGGGAAACACACCTGGGCTGAAAGAGTGAACGTGGGTCAAAACAGGAAGAGAGAAAGCTGGCAAGCCGGAGAGCAGGAGAAATACTTACACAATATACAGTACCTGTGGAGTGTTAGCGTGATTTACTGTCTGCTGTAACTCCAAGTCATGCAAAACATACACAGAATTTATACTGTTCATTTACAATAAGGATTAAATGACTAACAGTAGCCACGGGAAGCTGGTGGTTTATCGTGCTGTGGTTTTCCATCGTGATCGGGAATGTTTTTCCAACGACCAGAGCATGTGTAGCGCTGGAGACAAAGAATGAACGTTTTCCTCGACCGGCAGGAAAGAGCAACTCGAATCACTGTTGATTAATTTTCTGTAACAGCAGCCCTGACAGTGGTGCAGCTGCAAATCACGGCTTTTTTATAGGTTTATCATTAACACGCTCGTTCTAATACGTTATCATTTCCATAGTAACAACTCGTTCACCGACGCGCCGCTAATAATAGAAGGATTAAAATCCGCATGCGTAACCGTTGAACTTGAAAATATATGGAATGAGTCTCCAGTGTCAGAGATAAACTGTATCTAAGCTTTTAGACATTTTTGGGACAGAGGAGTTTACACTTTCTAGTTTCTCCACAACATTAAATTTAACTATACACGGTAAAAGGTATTATTTATATTTACATTAAATGATAAGTCTAGAGCTCAGCTCCGCCCCATTGAGGCCCAGCCTTATTTAACTTCAGGTCAGGAACGACGGATGTTTGTTGGAGAAATATGACGACAGAACTGCATTCATTTTGGGGTTTTTTTTCAGAACTGAGAAAAGTGAATGTATATTAGACTGAGGGGAAAAAATGTAAAGAGATGAAAGCTGTGTGTGTGTGTGTGTGTGTTGGACGACGTCCACGGGACATACGAGAGTGTCCATCCTGAGTAGTGTGCTTTTTTAAAAAAAACCCTTTCTGTGAGTGTGTGTGTATTGATGAGCGAGTGTACACACACTAAGACAGAGCTGCTGCCCGTAATAACATCGAGCCAGACGTCCAGACGAGCAGCTGCTGTTACAGACTGAAACCCCGCGCACCTCCACGCCTGTTTGATTTGCAGCACAGGATCATGGGAGAACTTTCATGCTGCACGGACGTTAATGCATGAAGCAACACATTCATTCTTCGGACTTCCGCAGTCACACACACTAATCACACTACACACTCAACGGCGTGAAAAACACTCATGCCTTCTGCACGTGCATCAATAATGTGATATACAGTGTGAAACAAAAGGCTTTAACTGTAGCACAAACACTCGCACGTCGTCTCTAACATGTCCTGGCTCATTCCATGATTGTGCTGATGTTTGTGTCGCACTGATATTACATTTACAGATCCGTACGTAAAGTAAAAGACATTGTACAACAACAACTTTTGCGCGTGTTTCAGATAAATCACTTAAAACATCCACAGCATTTATAGTGTCCCAGGTCACTATAACTACACTTTACTTTCAAATATAATCATTAAAATACTTTGGTGTTTATGAGTGAACACGTTCAACATTTTGCTCTTGAAACATCCTTTTCCACAAGTCCTCGATTACAGTTTATGAATTAGTTATATTTTATGTACATTTTAATTCACTAACTTCACCCACATTCACCTCTATGCAATTCACAAGTGAACAAGTCACATGTTCAACAGGAAGTTACATCCTTTTTTGTTTATTTTCAGTGATATTGGGATACAGACTGACGATGGGGCTTTTAAAGTACAACCCAGTTATAGATGGAAAACATATTATTAATATACAAATCACAAGTAAATCATTAGAATGTCCTTAACGTCCTCATGACTTTAGTATGCATGCTAGTTAACCACATTTTGTGCATTTGCTAATTCTTCACGTAAAAACCTCAACCCTGTTACTCATTTAAGAACAAAATGCAGCAAAGAAACTGTTAAAAAAATGAGATTGTTGCCTGAGAGCTTAAAATGGTTAAAGTTGTTTAGTGGTCAGAGTTTAATTTATAATTATTGAAAAAAACCCACATATTTTAAGGATTGTAAGTGCTAAACAGCACCGCAATCATGGAATCACCCTCGTAATATTTCAGACTGGCAGCTTTTATATGGCTCAATATCGAATAATTTTTATTACCACGGAGTCCTTTGTGTATTTAATGCACGCTACTGAAAGGACGCATTGAACCCGAGCAGCAGACTGGAAGAAATAAATAATCTGAAATAAACATTAAATTAAACAGAGAGTCAAAATGACTAACCACAAATATACAAAACAAGGGAGGGGGATGTGTCATGCTTGGCAAAATGCACATCTACTCAACAATAATAATAATAAAAAAAAAAAAAAACTTTCCACAAGCTCAGTTTGTTTTAAAGAAAATAAAATGGGAGGAGTAAGCGGATTCTGGTGCTCCAGGCACTTCAGAATCTGAACGGCTGCTTTGTTTTTGGATGCAAGAACAAGTTTCTGTGTGTGTTGTGTGGATTCTGATTGCAAAGCAATTAGTAATAAACACACACACACACGGCCTGCTCACAGCGAGGGCATTACACATGCTGTTGGAAAAAACATTATTGCCACTGAAGATTCATTCAGGAGACAAAAGAGCCGCTCTTATTGGAGAACTGATGATTAATTAATCCAAAAGACAAATGTGGCATCACTGTAGTTGGTTGCCAAGCAACCCAGCATCATGGACCCATGTGGGGACTCAACTGATAATTATCATAATTATTAAATTGCTGTAGGCTGATTATAATTCCACAAAGGCTTCATTTTTATTGGTCTTTGCTGTCTGCAGACGAGGCCTAGCAGTGCTTTCGCTACACGCTAGATAACGTTGGCCCATTTAAAGGAAAAAGGAAGTGGTGGTTCAGGTGGTTAAAACTTTCACCTACAGCTCAGAAGGTCATGAATTCAAATAGAAATACAGAGTATTAGCTTAAAGTCAGGCAACTTCTTCATCCTCTTCTTCTTCTTTCGGCTTTTCCCTTCAGGGGTCGCCACAGCGAATCATCACTCTCCACCTATCCCTATCTTCT
>CM075015.1:804912-829823 GCA_037576675.1 Pangasius sanitwongsei | reverse complement strand
TATTTCTGTAAAGCTGCTTTGTGACAATGTCCATTGTTAAAAGCGCTATACAAATAAAATTGAATTGAATTGAATCATATACATTATAGCAGCTATAAACAGTCGTTCCCTCACCAGTCTCTTTTTTTCCTCTCTTGAAGCTGATAAGACAAAAAAGGAGCTTGTTATATTACAGAGAAACCACGAAGTGTAAACTCATCCTGTCCTGAAGTTAGAAAAGTTAAAGTTAAAACTTTACCTCCGACTATTACGAAGCGCTGACACTGGAGACTCCTTCCAGAAAAACTTCACCATTCAACAGTCTATACTTTTATAGTCTATAGCGTATACTTTTTCTTTGTTAAATAACATTTTTTAAAAAATCTGTTTATTATTACTCTGAGATTATGTGGCGTGTCCGCTGTACAGATCCCTGTGTAAGTTATTACGATAGAAACGATAACGAATTAGAACGAGCGCGTTAATATAATCCTGTGATTTGCGGCTGCGCTGCTGTCTGAGCTGCTTTTATAGAAAATTAATCAACACCTTCTGACCAATCAGAATCGAGAATTCAACAGCGCCGTGTGGCATTATAAATTTTAATCTGGTTAAATCTAATTTTTAAGAAATTTACATTTATTGTGACCAAACACAGACAGTGAACTCAATTATTATGCTGTTGAAGTTAATACTTTTTTTTATTTCTTAAAACATTACATAAAAAATTTGAAATTAAGTAATTAAGTAAGTAAGTAAGTAAATAAATAAATAGATAAATAAATAAATAAATAAAAAACCCAGTGTTAAGGTTGCCTCATGTAGCTAGAACACTGTTGCTAGGCAACTGGAAAACAAGGACACCAAGCATAAGCTAGCTAGCAATGCAGCTAGCTTGTGCATATAATAAAATGTTTATTCAAACAACATAAAAATAAAGTGGAAATCAGCCAGAACCATCAGGAACATCAACATTTCCCTCAGATGAGACATAAAAATGTCGCAGGACAACTCAAATTAATTATACTTGGCATCGATTACAAAGAAACGTCAATATTGATTCACAACTCATGAACTCGACTCGAACCGACTCTTCTTAATGAATCACTCGAACCGATTCACTAGTCCACGAATCAAAGTTGATAAAGATACACTGCAAAAAAATAAGCGGTAATTTTAGTTTAGCTAAATTGTTGATGCAAAATGGCATTAAGGTATAGACTACTGTGCTATTTCAGTGTATAATTTACTTTGATATATTAATGTTATGGCTAAAAAATTGTGCGCTGAATGATTAGCATAGCTGTCATGATCAAACTTTCTTGACGAGTATAGAAAACGGAAACGCGCCAATCAGAACACGGGTAACATATCCACTATCCAATCAGCGCCTTGTTCCTTAGCCAATCGCCGAGCAGGAGGCGGGATTTGTCGGAATACGGTTAGGGGGGAAAAAAATAACACGGGTTGTATAAGAAAACGGAAACGCACCAATCAGAACACGGGTAACATGTTCACTATCCAATCAGCGCCTTCTTTATTGGCCAATCGTAGCGCAGGAGACGGGATTTGTCGGAATACGGTTAGGGAAAAAAATAAATGAATAACGCCGGTTGTTAAGACTTCCGCTTGTACATTTCCGGCAATGCTTTCCTAAATATTTTGTAAAAGATTACACAAAAATGTCTACTAATCTTGTTCAAGAAGAGCGCGCTACCAAAGAAGAACTAAATAAGCAGGTTAGTGGAAGATAAATGATGAAAACGTTGCTAATTTTCCTGTTTATTGATGTTTGTGTGTAGTTAGGATGGCTGTTAGCACATGTTTACACTTTCATGATGATTTTTTTATAGATCAAGGAACAGAAGATTGTGATTGATGAACTGTCAAATCTGAAGAAAAACAGGGTAAAGGTTCACTTTTTCATTCTTCCTACACTCATATCTTTGAGTTGCCTGAATGCACAGGGATTAAGATTTAATCTGGATTCAAATAAAGTTAATGTAAAGTGTATAAATCCAGTTGCACCACATGTTAAACCTGGTTTATAAATTACATTTAAACTGTAACTTAATCCTGTTTTTAGGTTTACAGCAAACTAAGATTTAATTTAATCCCGTTGCTAATCTAACCTCAGATTTAAATTTTAGTCAGGGATTAATTAGTTTACATTGCCTAAATTACAGACAAATGGAAGTTAGACAAGTTTTCGCTCAAAATAGAAGGGAAAAGGTACAAAGTGTGATTGATTGTTTAATCATAAATATAATCCATCTTGGACTATGTGTCTGAAATAGTGCCTTACACCATGATACCTACAAACGTCAAGGTGCATTGTGGGTATTCTCTACCTGCCAGGGCACATAATTATGCTCTAAATGCACTAATAGACATTCACACCACACGCTGCATCTGCAAAGCCACCAGCGTTGTAGATGACGCCACACACCCCTCTCACAAACTCTTCACCCTTCTTCCGTCTGGCAAACGGTACCGAAGTATTCGGGCCTCACGACCAGACTGTGCGACAGTTTCTTCCCCCGAGCCATCAGACACTGAACTGACAACACACACATACTCAACTGAATCACCATTCACATCACCTCACCAATTCAATTTTCTATTTATACAAACGAAACGACTTGTCTTAACGATAAGTTGACGCTTATAAAATATGCAGATGATATGGCACTGCTGGGATGTGTAAAGGATATTCCGTCATTAGCTACTTACCTCAGTTTTGTTAATTTTATCACAGTTTGGACAGAGGAGAGTTCTGTGCAGCTTAATGTACGAGCACTTTTTATGAACCTTTGTTATGTAAATGGAGAGGAAGTTGAACAGGATCTTTTAAATATTTAGGTACAGAGATTGACTCCCAATTTTCATTTGATAAGCATTCAGACAATGTTTTTAAAAAAGGCTTAGCACCGTTTAGGCTTACTGAGAAAACTGAGGAGTTTTAACACTGAAAAGGACATTTTGATGGTTGTATATGAATCACTTATCGAATCTGTTCTTACTTTTAATATTGTATCCTGGTTTAACCCTCTTTCTGTTAAAAGCAAAAACGAACTTTTAAGGATTATAAATGTGGCGAGTGAAATCATTGGTGAGAGACAAACACCTCTCACTGATCTCTTTACTGTGGCATTAAAAAGGAAAGCCTCTGTTATTGCGGGAGACGCTTCTCATCCGCTGTATAGTTCTTTCCCGTTGCTTCCAGTTCCTTGAGTGAAAAGGGCCAAGTATAATCTTCTTAAATCTTAAAATGAATTTTTTATGTATTTATTATAGTTGTGAAGGGATGTATGTAATGTAAAGTGTTGTTGTGATGATTATTTGTATTGTTTGTGTGTTGAGCCTTTTGTCTAAAGACAATTTTCTACCCTATTTGGGATAGACCATAAAGCTTTTGAATCGAATCGAACACCATCCCACTCTCTTTGCACATTTCTGTATTTACTACCTGCATCGTTGGTGCTACTGTATTTATGAACACATTATATATAATTCTTGTCATTACTATACTCTGCCTGGCTGCTACCCCAGTAACTGCTATGTCCATATATGATACAAGCGTATCTGCTGAATACTACGCCAGTCGTTATGTTTACATTCACAGCAATTTATGATATTGTTATTCTTTTGCACTACCTGTTATATCTGATTCACTTTCATACTAGAACTGTGTACTGGTCAGAGCTGCACTGTCCCTTCCTGTGTGTGTTAGTAGTTATTGTACTGTCTTGTGCTGTTTGCACTAGTCTCTTGTAAGGTAATAAATGAGGATATGAAGCTAGTGGGTGCAAGTGTTGAGGATGTTGAGATAGGGATAGGTGGAGAGTGATGATTCGCTGTGGCGACCCCCCTGAAGGGAAAAGCCGAAAGAAGAAGAAGATGTAGTCTCTTGTAGTTCTGTGTTTGTTTTTAGGTAGCACCATGGTCTTGGAGGAACGTTGTTTCGTTTCTCTGTGTACTAACTAGCTGTATATGGTTGAAATGACAATAAAGCCACTTGACTTGACTAATTAGTGAATAGGGTTTAGTAGGGTTGAGTAAGGGTTTAGTCCTGGTCAGGGTTGCGGTGGATCTGGAGTCTATCCCAGGAACACTTTACGTGCGAGTATATGCTGCTATCTCGACAAAAATAAGTTCTTATTGTGTGGTTGTTTTTTTTTTTTTTTTTTTTAAACCATTCTCTTCTCCTACAGAAAGTCTTCGTGCAGCAGCCGAATAGCAACATCTTCTTCCTTGCAGACAAAGGAGAGACGTTGAGCACCTGCAAGAGTGAGACTTCCCCTCATCCTGTTCTCATGTCACGCGTTTTTGTTACACAGAGCAGAAACGTTTAGCTGAATCTCATTTTTCTTTCCATACAGAGAATCTGGACAAAATGAAGAAAGAGTACCAGGACATGTAGAGCCTGGGCGAGTGTGTGTGTGTGTGTGTGTGGGAAAATGTGTGGGATCTGCTGTGTAGTGAGTTTGACCTCGTCTCAGTGTAAGCTTCATGATCATGTCTATGAAAGGCTGCGTCACCGAGGACCCGATCACAGCCGGGACATCACAGAAAGGGCCTCGAATCCAGAGTACATTTGCCTTTTCTCTGCTCACGTCCTCCACATGAGAGGAAGTCTGACCCCGCAGCCTCTGCAAGACGACGATGGGAATCTCCTCCTCTGGAACGGAGAGGTGTTCGCTGGTTTAACGGTGGAACCTGAGGAAAATGATACCAAAGTTATTCTCGATCACCTGTCAGCGTGCAAAACTCCGTCAGAAGTGCTGCCCGTCCTGAGTCAGGTTAAGGGACCGTGGGCGATTATCTATTACCAGAGAGAGGAACATTGCGTCTGGTTTGGGAGGGATTTCTTCGGGAGAAGAAGCTTGCTTTGGAGCTGGGGGTCGGACGAGAGTTCCTTTACACTGACGTCTGTGTCTTCTCGCTCGCCAGAACCTCTCGGTTCCTCAAACTGTTTAGAAGTACCAGCGGTTGGTGTTTACAGAGTGGACTTGAAGAGCTGGTCACAGCGGGAAAGTCTGAAAGTTGAGGTTTATTCATGGAGTCACCTTGATTCTGACTTCACCTGGGACGGTCTTCCCAGTTCCGTCTCCTTCGTCATGAACGATTCCGGACTCGTTCTGTCGTCCCCAGTTCCCCCGATGAACATGTCCATAACTGATGTGGAACCAAATTCTTGTAAGTCTGGTCAAACATCACTGGATGATCTTAAGGAGCTTCTAAAAAGCACTGGAAAGCGAGAAACGGTTTGCCATCTCATAGATGTCCTCGGCGAGGCTGTACGCAGGAGGGTGCAGCACCTTCCTCATCATTCCAACCCCGATCAAGCGCAAGTTGCCATACTTTTTTCCGGAGGAATTGATTCCATGATCCTGGCTGTTCTTGCCGATCGCTACATACCTCCGGACCAACCCATCGACCTCCTCAATGTGGCTTTTAAACTCCAGGAAACGAAGACAAAGCAGGGCTCAGGGAAGACAGGACGAAACAATAAAAAAGAACATGCAAGTCATGACGTTGCGACGTCGCTTCAGCCGAAGTTCGACGTTCCGGACAGAATCACTGGTCGGGACGGTTTGAGGGAACTTACGACTCTCAGTCCCACGCGGAAATGGAACTTTGTCGAGATCAACGTTACTCAAGAGGAGCTCAGGGAAATGCGGACGAAGAACATCTGCCACCTGGTGCATCCTTTAGACACGGTTCTGGACGACAGTATCGGATGCGCCGTGTGGTTTGCAGCCAGAGGAACCGGCTTCGTATCGGAGGGAACACAACAGAGGCAGCACATCTCAACAGCAAAGGTAGGAAACTTTGGTTTTATCTTCAACGGCATTAGTCATAGGCACATTCTTTGTAAGTCACTTAACAAATACACGATGAGATGATGGACACCAGATTTACGAATCGTGATCTGTTAATCAGGTGGTTCGATTGCAGTTGATTCATTTAGGAGTATTCTACTAAAATTTGCGATGGCTCATCTGCAAAGGTCCGGATAAGCGACTAATGTAGCAAAACCTGTTTAATGCTTAACCATGAATGATTAGTTTATAGCTAGAAATAAAACAATTTGTAGTGGGTATATTTTGTTTCGTAGTGGCGTTTCACGTTACCAATTTGGCTCTGTGCGAGACAAATGTCTTGAACTTGAACAAATCGGACAACCGTATGATGAAGAATGAAGCGTCAAATTGTTAAATCCAATCCGGCTAACTCCGTAATCCGTGTACGAAAAACGGGGCGCTCATTTAGTCGTTCTTTGGATTGTTTGACCTCTCGTCCATTGGCAGGTTGTTCTTACGGGCATCGGGGCAGACGAGCAGCTAGCTGGCTACTCCAGACACCGAGTGCGGTTTAAAACCTCAGGTCTACAGGGATTGGTCGCGGAGCTGGCTATGGAGCTGGGCAGAATATCCTCCAGGAATCTCGGACGAGACGATCGGATTATCGCGGATCATGGTAAAGAGGCCAGGTAAATTTTTCATTCTGCCATCCTGAGAAGTTTGACTGGACGTGCACGTGTAATATTGTTAATGACATCACCATCGGGGGCTTCAAAAGAACGTCTTCGAGACTTAAATTTTAACGTAGACCTGAAATGATAAATTGGTGTTTGGGTCAGATTTGTTAACACTAAAGTGCTAAAGGTTACATTTTTCCATTGAAAAAGGAGACTTTGTGGGCGGGGCTACATATGAGCTCAGTTGCCGTATAAACTCTAGGACCAATCACGTCCCAGATTAGATCGACGAAATGGCATGTGGAAACTTTTTGAAGCTAGCTAGCTAATACATCTAACCAATACATGTAACCAATGGTAATTTTGTATTTTATAAAAGTTTGGCTGCAGTTAAACAAATATATTATTTGACTTATTTCACATTACTTTATTCTGAATAGTCTAAATTTACCTTATAATTCAACAGTGCTGCTGAATTCTGCGATGTTCTTTAACTGCAGCTCTGACAGTAATGCAACTGCAAATCAAAGATTTATTGTTATTAATGCGCTCGTTGTAATACGTTATCGTTTCTATAGCAACAGCTCATTCATAGAGACTTGTACGGCGGACGCTCGGCATAAACGGATGAAAAACCGTGCGTAATCGTTGATGTGGTGACGTTTTCTACAAGGAGGCGTTTATTTAACATTTAAGGAAGGAGTCTCCAGTGTCAGAGGTAAAGCTGTAAGTTAGTTTTCCGATGTTTTCAGGACAGAGGAGTTTAGGCTTTTTTTGCGGTTTCTCGGTAACATGACAAACTGCGTTGTTTTTTTTTTTTGTTTTTTTTTTTTTGTCTTATTGATTTCAAGTGAGAGCTTGGTGAGGGAACGACTGTTTATAGCTGCTATAACGTAAGTGAGAACAGGAACTAACATGTTTCATGGACGACATTAAAAGTATAAAAAGTACCACGTGTCGTTTTTTTCAAGAAATGAAACTTGACAATCGTTGGCAAATCGCTGTGGTATAAGAGGAATAAAACACTTCAGGATGTCCTGTTATAGAAAAATAATCAACTTAGGTGTGGTTGCAGTAACTCTGCTTCAACGCACCATCCTGTCATTGATTATTTTCCTAGAGCAGCACGACAAAGAGTGTTTTCTTCCTTTATATAATCTACGTATGTGTCAGATTTATGTAATGTAATTATGAAGTCTCTGTTCTAAATGGAAAGATGTGAATTTTGTGATGTAGTAACAAATTAAACCCAGACACAGAATCTGTAGAATCAGAATCAGTTCAGAGTGATTTTAAATAGCCGAAAATATTGTAACGACGTTCACGAGCTCGTTTTTGTGCTCAGATTTCCGTACTTGGACGAGGACGTGGTGAGCTTCCTGAACACGCTGCCGGTTTGGGAGAAGGCAGATCTGTCGCTGCCCCGAGGATTGGGAGAAAAGCTCCTGCTGAGGCTGGCAGCGGTAGAGCTCGGACTCGGACCTTCTGCTGTACTGCCCAAGAGAGCCATGCAGTTCGGCTCTCGAATAGCCAAGCTGGAGAACAGCCACGAAAAGGCGTCAGAAAAGTGCACGAGACTGATCGCAAATTAGAGCACGGGTTTTAATTGATTCTTTCTCACATGTCCCGAATCTGGTGTGAAATTTAAGTGTTTGAACACTATATTAAATAAACGTCTGGGTTTTGAAGTTGTTCTCTGAAGTATCTGTCGCACTCTGTATAAGACGCGAGGTTTCCAACATCAAAACGTCCTGAGATCTCATGGACATACACCGGCCTCCTGAAATTAAAAAAAAAAAAAAAAAACATATAAGACATGACATTATACACAACGTATGCTATATGGGCAAAAGTTTTTGCACCCCTGACCATTACACCCATATGTGCTTGTTGAACATCTCATTCCAGATTTATTCCCCTTTGCTGTTGTAATGAGCTCCACTCTTCTGGGAAGGCTTTCCACTAGATGTTGGAGCGTGGCCGTGGGGATTTGTGTTCATTCAGCTACAGGAGCATTAGTGAGGTCAGGCGCTGATGTTGGGATGTCGAGGAGGTCTGGGGTGCAGTCGGTGTTCAGTGGGGTTGAGGTCAGGGCTCTGTGCAGGACACTCGAGTTCTTCCACTCCAACCTTCACACACCATGTCTTCATGGAGCTCGCTTTGTGCACAGGGGCATCGTCATGCTGGAACAGGTTTGAGCCTCTGAGTTCCAGTGAAGGGAAACTGTAACGCTACAGCACACAGAGACGTTCTATACAACTGTGTGTTTGGACAAAAAGCACATATGGTTGTGTTGGTCAGGGGTGCACATACTTTTAATCGTATACTGTACATGCTTCAAATGTCAAATGCATTATGTATTCGTGCATAAATATTTATTTGCAATTCATCACTTTAGCGCCTACATGATACAGCTGAAAATACTAAAGCTACTGGATTTATTCTGAGAAATATTTGACCGGCGCTTTGTGTTTGCGCACTTAAACATGTTTAATTCCACAGTAAGGAGATTAACGAGCCTCTTTTTATGGCTCTGATGTGAGGAGGGTTTAATCAGCTCAGTAAACACAGCAGTGATAATGCACTTTAGATGAGTTTATGGTCTGCTCTGCAGAGGGAATGGCTGCGTCTGCGTCGTCTGCGGTGGCTCGCCGCGTCCTCGCCGCGGCATCGCACGGAGGCCACGAGGGAGGAGGTGCAGTCTTTTTTTAATCTCTTTCGCTCTCTTGTCTTTACCTCTCTGGCAATGCTTCATTCCCCTCACACACACACTGCTATTAAAACACAATGTTCTGTTCAGTAAGTGTGTTTTGGTGGATGATGATAAAGCAGTAGCCACAGGCTTCTATTAATTATCAGCAACATTATACATGTAAATCCAGTGCAGAGCTAAACAAGCAAACCTCACACACTAAACTCCAACGGATGCCTTCAGGTTAGGGGTGTGTGTGTGTGTGTGTGTGTGTGTGTGTGTGTGTGTGTGTGTGTGTGAGAGAGACAGAGAGAGAGAGACGGGATGGAGATCCTGCAGGAAAAGTACTCAGATAAGAAGTTCACGGGACTGAACCAGACTTCTAGAAGTCTAAATGGTTTTATGGAAGACTAAAAGATCAAAATAGTAATTTATTCAACACCGTCTGTTTACAAATATAAACCGAGTAATAAACGTCCTCTTTCGCACAGAATTTCAACATTATTTATCCGATTTGCACTTTTTTTTCCCATAACAAACAGGTCCAAAAAATACTGAATATGTACACTGTCCTTTTGTATATTAATATCTGTACTTGTACTGTAGTGTACTGAAAAGAATTTACATTTTTAACAGGGTTTATAAATAAGGAAAGCAAGATTAAGGTGAAATACTTCTAGAAGAATTTTGTTGATCTTTTTCAAAAATAGAAAATTAACACAAAAATAGATTAACACAAAAAAAAACCAAATAAAAACATTAAATGTGGGAGGCCACGTTCATTAATCTGCGAGTGTATGGACCACCAAAAGGGACACAACAAGCTGAGTTTAATGTCTTTGGCCTTTAGCTTTTTTGGAATTATTGGAATAAATAATTAAAAGTGTAGTTTAGCTTTGTGTAACACAGCGTTTTTCATTTTAACAAATCGATTAATAAATAATTATAAGATTCTGAAAGAGGCTAGTGGTAAAGATACTGTAGAAACTCTGCACATACCACAAAAATAATTAGTCCTTTTTTTTTTTTACACTGCTGCTAAATGCTACATCGCAATTTACAGCATAAAATTTAAAAAAATTAAAAAAAAGTCATTTTAAAACCCTGCGACTCTTTTGGCCTTCCACGTGAGAGCACCGCGCACTCGTGAAGCTCTGAGTGACACGTTTACAGCATTTATTTATTCATTTATTTGTTTGTTTGTTTGTTTGTCTAGTACATGCTTTATCCTGCTCAGGGTCCCTGAAGCTTTAAACGGTTAATTTGTGAATATTTTGGGAAATATAATCAATTTACTATGTTAGAGAAGGATCAAATAAATACAGTATCATAAGGGGAAGGGTTTTTAAAAGAAACTGTCCCATACACGTCTCTAGTGCATGTTTCATAGCTGCTGAATGAATCAGTTGCAGAAGCTCAGTGATCGACTCTGAAACTCCAGTAACATGATGATGATGATGATGATGATGATGACGCTGTAACATGATTTGTTTTCGACACACAGTTAAGACGTGGAGGGTCCTGTCGTTCGTGCTGGCGTTACCGGGCGTGGCCGTGTGCATGGTGAACGCTTACCTGAAGCAGCAGGCTCAGTCCCACGAGCCGCCCAAGTTCGTTCCTTATCCTCACCTGCGCATTCGCACCAAGGTACACACCAGCGTCACTTCCTGTGAGGAGAGGAAACGAGACCTGGAGGACAAACGCAGGATCAGAGATCAGTTCACGGCGTGTTTATAGTGAAGATCACATTCATGTGCATTCTCTCCGAAATGATTTCTTTTTTAACCGAGACAGTAAAAACCATCACTAACGCCAGATTTATTTTTAGAGGGCAAAAATCAGCACAAGTTATTAGAGAAAGAAAGAAAGAAAGAAAGAAAGAAAGAAAGAAAGAAAGCGGCTGTTGAATTGTTACTTGTTTTGCACTATTTTTAAAAAAAAAAATATTTACTCATTCTGATAATTAAGGAACTTCCACGAATCCGAGCACACTAAATCTTGGAGTAGGTTAAATTTTGTTTCTCTTTAATTTCAATCATGGGGGTGTGCAAACTTATGCACACCACGGTATAAAAATTCACTGAAGATTTTCACCAGCTTTTCACTGTCATTTACACCAAAGCGCTGCTGAGTTCTGGACTGTGATTGGTTAGAAGGTGTTGATTAGTTTTCTAGAACAGCAGCTCCGACAGCAGTGCTGATTAACGCGCTCGCTCCGATTTCTGCTACGTTATCGTTTCTATGGTAACGGCTCCTTCATGTCAGACGCTGAGGTTTTCTGTAAGGAGAAATGTGGTTCTGTAACTTTTATGGAAGGAGTCTCCAGTGTCAGCGCTTAAAGCTGTAACTTTAAGTTCTCCGACATCTTCGGGACAGAGGAGTTTGCGTGTTTCACTGTTGCTCGGTAATTTGCTGTGGTGTAAGAGGAATAAAACACTTGTGCTGTTCTAGGACAGTAATCAATGTGGGAACAGTGAGTTTTAATCAAAGACGACTCATCTGTAAAAGAGTGATGTGGTAATACCTGTAATCAGTCAGGTGTGAGATTCTCTCTCTCTCTCTCTCTCTCTCTCTCACACAGCCGTGGCCGTGGGGTGACGGAAACCACTCGCTGTTCCACAACCCTCACACCAACCCTCTGCCCACCGGCTACGAGGACTCGCACCACCACTGAGCGACAGCGTGGAACGGCGCAACCTAAAACTACTGCATCCTGAAAAAAAAAAAAAAAGTTTAACCCTGACTGAAATAAAAAAAACATAACGACATTGAAGTGGAGAGGTGTTTTTATTTTTCATATTTCACAAGAAAACTGGCCTCTGATATCTTCTGCCTGTGGAGCTCGCAAATCTAATTTAATTCTCTTCATGACACTTAATACACTCTGTGTGTGTGTGTGTGTGTGTGTGTGTGTGTTTACAAAATCAAGGAATGAAAAATAGAACGTAAACTTTACTCTATCCCTGACGTTATCGTACACTGTACAACGGCACAAGCTACATCTGCGTATATATTTTATATTACAACAACATGAGTACGGAAATAAAGTCGCTCTTCGATGCAGCATCGATAACGTACATAATATATAATATATAATACATAATATAAAGCAGGTCCATATGACAAATCATTCCTGAATGTTACACTATACACATGGTATTAATAATAATAATAATAATAATACAAACAATAAACGGCACATTTTACAAACAAAACGGAAAAAAAAAAATACAGAGCCACAGAATTAATAAAAAAAAAATTCAAACAAAAATATCTGAAGCCACTTCATGAACGTAATGCACAAGAAGAAATATATATATAAAATATAATCGTTTCTGTTGTTCCACCTGTTCTCAGCACTGGTCCTGAAATAATTCTCTAACGCTTCCCTTCTTGACGCTTCATCACACTGGAGACGATGAGAATAAAACGTCAGAAACAGAACGGATTCTTCACACGTGACGGAGTTCAATAAAAAGCCGAGTCTGCTGTTCTTTGCCTCGGCAAATAAATAAGAAAGACGGAATGATGGAAAGATGGAATTCTGAAGAGAAAAAAAAAACCTGACAGAAGACAAGCAAAGCCACCTCGTACAGGAACAAAATATTGTGCAGTCTAAGGGCTGCAACATCCCTGAAAGAAAAAAAAAAAGAAAAGAAAAAAAAAAAAAAACAACGGAAAAATGACCAGAACCTGAACACTGAGCCGTGAGCTTATGCTTAACCTTACATTTTTTCTTATCGCTTATTAAATTCATTCGAAGGCTGAAATGAAGGTAAATCTGATTCTGATTCCGCCACTAAGGCCACGCCCACGCGACACGTCCGCATGATTCTATATTTTACATAAAGCTTCGTCCTCCACACAGTATCACTGATTCTCCGATTAACGAACTCGAAACATTCTCCGTTTACGGCGACAGAAAGTGAAAAATCGTCGCATTGCTAATGTTAAACATTACTAATCGATGAGGGAGGAAAGGGGGCGGGGCTTTGTGAGGGTTCAGTTAATATACAGCTGTCAGTCATTCCAGATTCATGTGCTGATCCGACGTTTTTATTGGATGGGGAAAAAGACGAGTGGTGAATTTTTGAGTGGTAACTCGTAGCTACGTTAAAATTCCGAGCTCCTTCACACACCAAATGCGTGAAGGTCAGCAGGTCTGACGCTGTACTGAGCACGTGCGGAACGTACACGCGACCTGAACCTGACGCCATCTACGCAGATTTCACCACCTATCATATCAGCAAGGAGGAAGATTTCATTTCAAATGATGCATCAGAACAGTCAAATTAACTCTCTGAAATTTTAATTCAGTGCGTCGGAGCTGGATCACATGACAATCAGGAGCCAATCACAGGACAACAAACGACAACGTTTCCTATATATCCAGTTTATAGAAGTAAAAATGACGCTTTAGTGCGTAAATCTCTGTATCTGAGGAATAATAAACGAACAAAAGCGTCACGGCAGTAAGGTGGTGTTCTTTAGAAGGTTTTAACAAAACCGGAATTGTTTATTTAGGAATCTCATCGTGCTCTTTATTTATGCGAAAAAGAAATAAACAGGAACAAAACATGTTCGACGAGAAGAGACCTTACGTGTCTCTTCTCACTGAACTGAACATTAGAATTGAATCGAGAAAAAAAAAATCCCTCCGTTTGTGTGAAGTGTAAAGTCAGAGTGCATTTATAACACAGAAACAAGGGAAGAACGTCGGAATGTCACTCCACATTTCCGCCTCGAACAGACTGGAGTCTGAGTGAAAATTCCCGCCGGCGGCGTTAGCTCAGCGCCGCGGCGGCGAGACTGAGCAGGTCCTGGCGCAGGCTCTCCGTGCTGTCTGCCTGCCGGACCAGACGAAGGAGACAGTCGGAGGAGACGGATGGAGGCAGCTGAGGACGCAGCAGGATGGACAAGCAGGACAATCCGAGTCGGGAGTAGGAGTAGCGCTGGGAGAACCAGTAGGCCTGAGGCAGGACGGAGCGCAGAGCGCCGTCCTCGTCCACGGTGTTCGGAGCGCGATGGGGTTTCTGAGCGCCGGGAGGTTTCAATGGACTTCGACCGTCGACCTCGGACGCCAGAGACGACAACACGGACACACACAGGTCCTCGGCTGTCCTCTGTAATCCGGGAACCAAAAAGCGACTGGCTGCCATCATCACTTCAGCGAGAGGAGTCTTCTGAAACGCCGCGTGTCGCATCAGACCTCCGGAGAGCAGCGAGGACAAGACGAGGCAGCGTCCAGCTCCGTCTCCGGTCATCCTGCAGCCGTGAAGATAGTGAAGCACCGGCAGCAGCATTCCCCGGCTCACGTCTCGGATATGAATGGCGTCTCCGCTGGAGCTCTGCGCTTCATCAAACCTGCCTCTCAGTAACGCACGGAAGTACTCCGACTCCACCCCGGCCACGCCCACCTCGCCGGAAACCACTCCCCGACTGGCCGGGAGCAGACTCCCGTCGTCCAACAGGAAGTTCAGGTCATGGCTGGATGTTAGGTAAGGACATGGACAGGAAGAAGACTCCGGAGAATCCTCCTGCGGATTTTCCAACGTGCCGCGACTCTCTCGTCTGTCAGGTTCGACCTTTGACCCCGCCAAGAGACTAGACAGGCAGCCAATCAGGAGAGATGCATACAGCGAGTGACACCTGGAAGCGCGTGCCTGTTCAGGTGGACAGATCCAAGCGGAGAGGAACGCTCTGCATTTATCAGCGCCGTCCTCTTCGTCCTCGGCGCCGTCCAGACAGACGAGAGGTTCGAGAGCCGAGATCAGACCTCCGCTGTCCAAAAGCAGCTTCTTCAAAAGGACTCTGTTACTGCAAAAGGAAAAAAAAATACATTTTGAAGTATGGTGAAGAAAAAAAAGGTCTGATCACGCATACACCGTGGCCGGAGCGTACCTGGTTATCAGCGGCAGAGAGAGGACGCACAGGAGTTTATCGCTCTCCGAACCCGACAGCACGAGGTGGGTGAGAACTCCAGAGCCGAATCCTGTCTCGCTCTGGACGCGCAGGTTGCTCAGCAGCCCCTGGCCTGCAGGGAGAAAAGTCAGGAACTGCATGAGCTTTAAAATCGTCCAGAAGTATCAACAAAAGTGTGAATGAATATGCAAGAATATGCAAATTAGACATTAGACATCCTTGTAATAATATGAGACACACCTAGCTGTCTGATTTTAGCCTTCACTCTGTCCGACTGTCTCTCCTTCTCCCCCGTTCGGTCCTGGTCCCGGAGACAGAGGCGGTGTCTGATGAGAGCGGTGGCTCCGGTCCGGACCAGTGGCTGCAGGCAGTTCAGATTGCAGGTGATCCTGACCAGCATGCGGCAGCAGCGTCCGCTCGGCTCGCGGTGCTGCGTCAGGTAGTAGAGCAGGGCGGAGAACACGGGCGCGGTGATGAGAGCGCCGCTCGGGTCCGTGGCGTGGGAGAAGCGAGAGAGCAGCAGCAGGATGGGAGACTCCGGCGCCCACGGCTCGGGGTGGTACGGGTGCTGGTACACGGGCGTCTTCGGTATCGCCGAAGGGGCGTCCAAGGAGACGAGGCTCAAACGAGAGGAGGAGGAAGAGGAGGAGGACAGAGATGACGTGCGAGCTCGCTTCCTCGGAGGGGACGAGACTTTACAGGGAGAAACGGGAGGTTTGGGCTGCGGGGTGGAGGTGCAGGTCGCCGGCAGCGGACAGGGAGACGCAGAGACGGGCAGACGGCAGGGTTTGGGCCGAGCAGACGGAGAGGAGACGGGTTTCAGCTGAGCTGGTGATGGAGAAACATCAGCAGGAGCGAGAGGAGAAGGTGAAGAGGAACAGGAGGAAGAGGAGGAAGGAGAGTAGGCGGAATAAGGAGAACTTGAATCTCCTTCTGAACCCCATGGTGACTTCATCAGCTCCACTTCTGAAGAGATAAAACCCTCAGAGAGCAGCCAGGACCTAAAACAACACACACACACACACACACACACACACACACACAGCGCTTAAAAGTCACACACACTGCAGATCAGATCAGCTTTACTGCAAACACACTGCTGTCACTGCATTAACACTCAGTTAGAGAGAATTAAAGAATGTAAGCACAGAATGCTAATATAACTATCTTTATTAGATCCTGTCTTTGCTGTGAGACGTTGTGAGTGTGAGATGTTCACCTGAGGCTCAGGAAGCTGGAGGAACCCTGCTCCTTCCCCGCCTCCTCCTTTCTGCTCCCCTCAGGAGGAGGAAAGTCAAACGAGTCGAAACAGGAGCTGAGCTCTGAGCACTGAGAGCTCTTGGAGTCGTCTCCCCGGGCGAGGTCGACGAGGCGAGCGACCAGCAGCGGGACCAGGCCGAGCTCCTGCAGCTGCTCCAGAGCCGCCTCGTCGTACACGAAGTCCACGCACGCCAAGATGGCCAATCGCGTCAAAGGATGGTTCTGATAGGCCGACAGGAAGCCGATCAGCACCTCCAGTCCGCCGCTCTCCTTCACCTTCACGCGGTTCACCGCCTCTTTGCAGCACAAACACAGAGCCTTGAACAGCACGCTGGATTTTAACGGATCCTTTTTCGCTTCCTCTGTGAACTTCGGAATGACGCCCAGCGAGCCCACCAGGGGGCGCAGGCAGCCCTGAGAGCACAGATTAGCCAGAGTCTTTAGCGCTAGCTCCTCCAGAGCCCCGCCTCCGTCTCCTGACGCCAGCGGGCCGAGCTGAGACAGCACCCCGGAGACAGACACCTCTCGGGCGCACTCGGCGCCGCAGCCACGCGTCAGCTCGTGGAGGGCGCGGAGACACGCCCGCCTCAGGCCCAGGGGGTACTCGGGGGCGAGAAAGAGCGCCAGGGCGGGCAGGGCACCCTGGGAGAGCAGAGAGAGACGGTTGGAGGGCGTGTCGGAGAGGTAGAAGAGAGCGCGAGCGGCTGACTGAGCGCGCTCCAGCATGGAGGACGACGCAGTCGGAAGAGGAGGAGGGACGATGGAGGGAGAGGATGGAGACGATGGAGAGCTGGACAGGGACAGGCAGAGGAGGAGAGGAGGAACACCACCTGTAAGAGAGAGAGAGAGAGAGAGAGAGAGAGAGAGAGAGAGACAGAGACACAGTGAGAGACAGTCAGAGAGAGAGAGACTTTTGACTTTTAAATCTTCCATTTAATGCTCATTTAGATTCTTCCAAACTTAGACAGCAAAAGTGTAGAGAGAGAGATACAGAGAGAGAGAGATACAGAGAGAGAGAGAGAGATAAAGTGTGAGAGAGAGAGAGAGAGAGAGATAGAGTGTGAGAGAGATACAGAGAGAGAGAGATACAGAGAGAAAGAGAGAGAGATACAGTGTGTGTGAGAGAGAGAGAGAGATACAGTGTGAGAGAGAGATACATACAGTGTGAGAGAGAGAGAGAGAGAGAGAGAGACAGAGATACAGTGAGAGAGAGAGAGAGATACAGAGAGAAAGAGAGAGAGATAGTGTGTGAGAGATACAGAGAGAGAGAGAGAGAGAGATACAGAGAGAAAGAGAGAGAGACAGAGAGAGATACAGAGAGAAAGAGAGACAGACAGAGAGAGAGAGATACAGTGTGACAGAGAGAGAGATAGTGTGTGAGAGATACAGAGAGAGAGAGATACAGAGAGAAAGAGAGAGACAGAGAGAGAGATACAGAGAGAAAGAGAGAGAGATACAGAGAGAAAGAGAGAGAGATAGTGTGTGAGATACAGAGAGAGAGAGAGAGAGATACAGAGAGAAAGAGAGAGAGAGACAGAGAGAGAGACAGAGAGAGATACAGAGAGAAAGAGAGAGACAGAGAGAGAGAGAGACAGAGAGAGAGAGATAGTGTGTGAGAGATACAGAGAGAGAGAGAGATACAGAGAGAAAGAGAGACAGAGAGAGAGATACAGAGAGAAAGAGAAAGAGAGAGAGAGAGAGAGAAAGAGAGCATCATGTGAAAGTCTGAAATCTGATTGGTGTATTTCATATAATATGCAAATCAGCTTATAACACCGAACACCTCACTTCCTGTGTGTCTAGTGTTCTCCAGAATAAAATGGTATTAGAAAGACATTACAGACTTTACCAAGGTTCCATCTACAACCATAAAATACTTTGAGAACCCTAAAAGTTCTACAACAGAAGTGCTATGAGGGGCGGGGTTTATTTGATTGACAGGTGGTGTTGGAGAAGGCGGGGTTAAAAATGTAGTCACAGACCTGCAGAGTGAATATGCGCCGAGCCCTCGGGGTCCACGGCGAGGTTCCCCAAAGCACGAGCTGCTCGGTTCTCCACTGTCTCCACTGACGCGTGCCTCTTCAGGACCTCCACTGAGCACAGGAACCACCCCACACACACACACACACACACACACACACACACACACACACACACACACACACACACACACAAAGTAAGCGACTTGAACATCTTTCAATGCATCCGTGTGTGTGTGTGTGTCTCTTAGAACTGCAGCTGAACTTCTTCACCAAATGATTCTTTCAAACAAAAAGCTTTCCTGAAGGTCCTGAAGGTGTTTGCGTGTAAACGAAGCCGTAAACGTGTCGAATCGCTCCTCTAACAGATGGAACTGCTTTTTCAGACGGTAAGAACGTGTCGTTCCGATGGCGTACGGTCACCACAAACCCTTCAGGAAAAGCATAAAAGTAGCCGGAAAGTTGGAGATCAAACACCATAAGAACAGTTTCGGGAGGATTTTCCCCTCGCGTGTGTCTCATCCCAACACCAGCACGTTTACCTTTTAGTTTTATAGTCGCATATTTTTAATAGTTTTCTGACTTCAGCAACATCTGAACTTGTGAGTTTGGGGGTAAAAGGATTTTCTGTTCTTTTCTCGTTGCAGGGAAACGAGTCTTTAGCAATCAGACAGACGCAGTGAGGAGAGACTCGAGCGGAAAACACTGCTGGAGTGCTGACCGCTCAGACTGAGACACTCACCTACGAGAGAAACTCCGTCCAGCCTCCGCACCTGAAAGAGAAAACATCGTATATAAAAAAAACTTTTTAATTAAATGAGAACAACGATTTAAAAAATCTTGAAAGCCTTATTTTTAAACAAAGTTAAAAATCCTAGGAGCTCTATTCGATGCGAGTTTGTCACTTAAAATGATCCTTCTTTCATCTCGGAAATATTGCAAGATATTCGTTCTCCTGAAAACGCTCTCCGCTGTGGCTGTAGAAAGTTTACTGACTCGGCGCATCTCAGTGTGGAATGGTAACTGTTCAACCCAGGACCAAAGCCCTGCAGAGAGCATCTCCGGGTCTGCTCTCGTCTCTCTGCACGACGTCTACACCAGGAGATGCTGTACCAGAGCTGCTAAAAGCTTCAGAGACTCCATCCACCCCGGAAACTGTCTGTTCAGCCTGCTGCAACCACGCAAGCACTGCTGAGGTCTGATGGCTGAAACTGAGAGGTTCAGGAGGAGCTTCTTCTCTCAGTGCCATCAGACTCCTCAACACGGACATGACCACCTCACAGACCCCTCAGGACTCCATGAAGATCTGTCCACCTCACAGATCCCTCAGGACTCCATGAAGATCTGTCCACCGTACAGATCCCTCAGGACTTCATGAAGATCTGTTCACCACACAGGTCCCTCAGGACTCCATGAAGATCTGTCCACCTTACAGATCCCTCAGGACTCCATGAAGATCTGTCCACCGTACAGATCCCTCAGGACTTCATGAAGATCTGTTCACCACACAGATCCCTCAGGACTCCATGAAGATCTGTCCACCTCACAGATCCCTCAGGACTCCATGAAGATCTGTCCACCTCACAGATCCCTCAGGACTCCATGAAGATCTGTCACTCTCAGATACAAGGCTTCGCATGGTTTGTAATTAGCTGCGCTTTTAACCCATTACACCCCAAACCGTGATCTCCGCTCCTCCAGCTCTGCTCGTTTATCTGTCCCTCAGACTCGTTTACACACTACAGGTGATGGGACATTTTCTTCTTCTGCTCCGAATCTCTGGAACTCGCTACCTTCTGATCTCAGAGAAGCTTCTAGTGTGTTTAAATCTTCTCTTAAAACGTATTACTTTACGATAGCTTTTACCTGATGCCTTTTTTTTATTTATTATTACTATTACTGAATTGTATTTTATTATTAACTGTTTCTGACACATGCTTATACACCTTGTTTTATTTTATGTATTTCTATTTCCTTTTCCTATGTAAAGAGCCTCGAGAGACCTTCTTAAAGACGCTACATATAATAAAGTTTCATTATCACTATTATTATTATTATTATGCTTTATTTTTACACATTTTAGCCAGTAAAGAAGACACTTATTATAAGACATGCTATTACACTCCAGTGTGTGTGTGTGTGTGTGTGTGTGTGTGTGTGGAACCAGTTTATGAAGTTGCTTCACTGTTAAATGTCGAGTGTTTTTGCTTATGTTTATGTAACAGCAGTTGAGTAAATGTGTAAAAGTCAGAGGTCATACATTTAATATGTTTAGATAGAAAAAAACAAGCGGGCGATATTATTTGCGGTTCTGATTTCTGTCCGGGCCGTGCGTCTCTCACCTCGGCTCGCGTCTCCTTCTCCGTGCAGCAGTTGGCCAGGATGCTGAGGGTCAGGTCCAGGATCTTCCTGGAGCTCTCTGGTCTGCGCAGGATGGCCAGCAGGGGGGGCAACCCGCCCTGCGCCTGGTACCGCCCGATCCTGCTGCTTCCTCCTTTAATGTGGTGGGTGCGGATGGCCACCAGAGCCCTCCACTGGCCCGCCCTCAGACGCTTATCAGCCTCTCTGGAGGGTCTGGGGTCGGGCCCGGTCAGAGCGTCCGCTCTTGGGCTGGTTCTGTTCAGCTGGACCAGGCACCATGACAGAGACGACTCAGGTGACGGACACGACGCCTCTGTACGGCTTCTGGGGGTTTCTTCCTGTTCTGCCTGGGTGGCCATGTTGGCCTTAAAACACCCTACACACACACACACACTGCACTCTTCTAATCTAATCTCTTTTTTTTTTTTTAGCAAAAACCTTTTATGAGCAGCTTAAAAAAAGAGCTGCACATGATGCTGAGATTAGGATTTAAAAAAAAAAAAAAGGTCCAAGATTTAAACCATAATTATTATTATTAATTTAAAAAAATCAGTCCCAAAAAATTTACTACAGTAACCAATTCCACGGCAAATAATAAAGCGTGTTACTGACGTCACCTTTCGAAAGTGCTGCTGGGAAATCGAGTTTTTTTTTCACCGACGGCGTCCGTTCCATCAACAACAAACCAGGCCCGAATGTAGGCCTTCGAGCGCAGGAAAAACTTAACGGCGATTATTTATCATTTCATATCTGGTTGTGTTTTGATGATTTATCTAAGGTTGAAAATGACTTTCCGTTATTCTACCTTCCCTAGGCACGCTTTCATGTGTTCAAACAAACGCAACCGTCTCGGTTTTTTGCACCGACGCCATCTTTTTTATAACGACGGAAAGAGAAAAGAAGGAGGGGGGTGGGGCGCGCGCGTTACTGGTGTTCCCTGAAGCTCATGGGTGTTGTAGTTCTTCTGTAAGATTTCTCGTTGAGTGAAATAAAGACGTGATTCAAATAAACGTAGTTAGCGTTACACTTGTGTCAGGAAATCACCGTTTATTATGTCATGACAGAAAAGAAACAATATTTTGAGTGTAAAGCTTGAAAAATAATGTTCGTTCGTGATAATATTGACTACATTTCCCATAATCCTCTACACGCCCTCGCGCTGATTTCTCTGAGAGGCAGGTCGTTGTTATAATCATCGCCGCTGATAGTGAAAAGGTCATCGCTAGCGAAACCGGCGTTGTTAAACTCCACGATACCAGCATCAACTCGTGTGAGAAACTTTAATCAAAAAAAAATAACTTAAACATTTAAACCACTCTGAGTGTCAGAATGGAGGTGATTGAGTCGATAGTCACGGACAGCATCGAGGTGGAAAATTCAACCAGCACAGTTTCGACGTCCAAAACAGGTAAACAAACATGGCGGAATCCTAAAAAACCGATTACCCCCTAGATAGGTGCACTACGTAGGGTATGACGTAATGACTCCCACACCCTATGAAGTGCACTACTTGTGCTGTAGAGCGCTATTTGGGATTTACACCGTGTTTTCCTGTGAACAGTGAACTTAACGGTGATTTATTATTATTATTTTTAATCCAGGCTAAATTTTTAATCTTTTTTTAAATAGTCATTTCTTTTTTACTATAAAATGACTTTTAAAAACAATACAGAGTAGAACAGGGTTTTAAATGAACAATTAAACAGCTGAATATTTACAAATCTGTACTTTTATAAGTTTACAAACTTAATATTGCAAATAATTTAACTCACAGTTTATAAATAAACTCTTTTTTTTTTTTTTTGCCAAATCAATTTATTTCACAATTTATTTAAAAAAAAAGTTTTTGTGGAATTTACAAAATACAATTAGACATTTTATAGTATATTTTGTAGTGTTCTTATGATATAATGTATAAAGTAAATTAATTATAAAAATATTAATAATAATGCATGGCATATCATGAACACAGTAATTAAATTGGAATTTATTTATTTATATTTAAATATTTTCCCAATATTTGTTAGGTTGATGTGTATACTGTTAAAAAAATAAAGGAAATTAATGTATGGTAAATTATTTATTTTCTTTATTTAAAATAATTTATTTCCTCATCACAAGGCACCACAGAGCATTTCCTTTTAAAAGTGAGGTTTAATAAATATTTTTTTAAAAATTAAAAAATATATTTTTTAAAAAATTCTATTCCTGAGTGTTTTTCTGGACCTCACACGCCAACAATTTAATAGCATTCATACTGCAAAATAAATAAATAAATACATACATAAATGAAAATAATGTACTGCATGTATTTATTAACAAATACATAATTAACATAATTAACAAATTAGAACCTGACAGTTTTTTTTATTTTGTTGTTTCACAATTTATAAATTGTAGTTTTATCATCATCATCATCATCATCATCATCTTTTAAAGTGAGGTTTATTAAATAAATATAAACTTTTTAAATATAACTGTAAGTACAGCAGAGTGCATCTGATAAGCTTTAACGCGTGTGTGTTTTTGCTGCAGAGTTTGTGTGGACGTTGCAGGCCACGTGGCACTTGGTGCGCGTTCGTCTGGACATGGAGGCGGAGTTCGATCAGCCCGTGTGTAAGAAGAAGAGGCTGTGGGAGGGCGTGGCCGAGCGAGTGACGGCGAGGTTAAGGGCCGAGGGCTACACGGACGTCCCGGCCCGAGCCTTCGAGTGCGACCTGAAGTGGAGGAACATGTTGGCGACGTACAGGAAGAACGCAGAGCGCGCTAAGCGCCTCGGAGCGCACGCCGTGCACTGGGAGTTCTTCAGGGCCATGCACGAGGTTCTCGGCCGCAGCTACGAGGAGATCGAGGCTCAGCGCAAAGCCAAGATGAGCAACACCAAGCTGGGGAAAGCCATGGCGAGTAAACACTACACGCCCATCCTGCCCACGCCCGCCGCCCCGAGCCACGCCCCCAGCCCCGCCCCCAGCCCCGCCCGGCCTCCCCAGGACGTTCTGCAGCTGTACCTGGAGCTCCAGGAGCGCAAGCTGAACATGTGGGCTCAGCAGAAAGCGCTGGAGGAGAGGAAGATCGAAGCCATCAACAACCTGGCGCGCGCCATCAGCAGCCTGGCGCAGGACGCAGCGACCACGCCCCAAAACGCCGCCATCTCAGACTCACTCGCTTCCCTTTCCTCTCAGCGTTAAAGACTCGGACTCGTTTATTCCTTTATGTGTTTGGAATCACGACTCGGATCCTCAGCTCCAGTATTTTACTTCCTGATTCAGCTGCTCAAGTGTGTGTGTGTGTGTGTGTGTGTGAGAGAGAGAGAGAGACACCTCAAATAAATTTCGGGAAGAAATATCAGCTCTCCTGAACTTTCTAATAAATGATCTACTTCACTTTCAGTTATATGTGTTTAAGTGTTTATATAACAAGTTATTATTATTATTATTATTATTAGTAATACATTTCATGCTCTTGATCGTGGTGATTCACGTCACAAATCCACCGACACTTTAACCCCTCATTCTATAAATATGCAAATTGTTCATGTTTATTTTAATATGCCCCTCCCCCTTTTTTCACTGGTTAAACCAGCATCGCACCACTGCTCATTTGCATATCATTTGCATATCATTTGCATACTGGAATCAGGATTAGCTCTTTACTTCAGACACGTCTTCAGTACACTTTGAACTTCTTTGCCTTGCATGAAATTATTTTAATGATGATGATGATGATGATGATAATAATAAAAACAGAAGTTGTATTAAAGTTAAAGCTGAAGCGAGTCTGTCGGTGTTTAATGACGTTTTAGACGTTTAATAACGTGAGAGAGAGCGCACGGCATCCACAGGTAGCACAAACTAAACCTCAGGACGTTTACTTTGAATTTTAGAGATCAGTCTGTTATGAAGCTGTAATATCATTGAACTTTTATTTAAAAAGAAATAAATAAAACATTCTTTAGAAACTGGAAGGAAAAATTCTGCAGGATTTTTATTGAGTGTTACAGAAAGTAAACATTTTACATTTCACAGTTTGTGTAATAAACAAATACATTTATACGTGCAATAATAATAAACACATCTGTTACCTCAGAAGAAAAGAGGCAGTTCAAATAGAAAACAATTATATAAAAAAAAAAAAAAAAAAAAAAAAAAAAAAAAAAAAAAATAAAAAAAAAAAATAAAACAAGAAGTTTGTAATGAACGGTTTATAGTGGAAATTTGTTGATGTGCACAGGGGA
>CM075015.1:766388-787579 GCA_037576675.1 Pangasius sanitwongsei | reverse complement strand
GGGGGAGAGGGAAGGAGAGATAAAGGGGGGAGAGAGAGAGAGAGAGGGAAGGAGAGAGAAAGGAGGAGAGAGAGAGAGAGAGAGAGAGGGAGAGGGAAGGAGAGAGAAAGGGAGAGAGAGAGGGAAGGAGAGAGAAAGGAAGAGAGAGAGGGAAGGAGTGAGAGGGGGAGAGGGAAGGAGAGAGAAAGGGGGGGAGAGAGAGAGAGAGAGAGAGAGAGGGAGAGGGAAGGAGAGAGAAAGGGAGAGAGAGAGGGAAGGAGAGAGAGAGAGGGAGAGGGAAGGAGAGAGAGGGAAGGAGTGAGAGGGGGAGAGGGAAGGAGAGAGAAAGGGGGAGAGAGAGAGAGAGAGAGAGAGAGAAAGGGAGGGAGAGAGAAGAGAGAGAGCTGCTGTTCATCAGTCTTTGACTGACACGCGAGTATGTTCGGAGGCCACGCCCACATATTCGCGGTGACGTCACAACATCAAGAAACAAAACTTTTGCGAAAAATGAAAATGAGAGAGTTTCACATCTTATGCAGCGTCTCTCTGACTCAGAAAAAACACAGCAGCATTAATTAAATCCGGGAGAAAAAAGAGGAATAAAAAAATCGGTTTTAAAGAAAACAAGAAACCTGTGACTTTTGTTTTCCAGTTTGATCTCTAGACAGCTCCGGAGCGAATCCGGTACTGAAGGCTGTGACTCATTTTCTCCTCATTTATTCAGCATTTCCTCTTTAATAAACTCAATCCTGAGCCAATAAACTGATTCCTTTCTGCTCGCGAATCTTCCACTCCGATGGCATTTCATTTAAGCTAGGCTAAGCTAGGCTAGGCTAACTAGCTAGCTTACATGTCAAAGCGGTGTGACCATTAAAATAGAAAAATGTTAGCTAGCTAGTTCAGACCAATTTCAGATTTAACGTTTTATTTCATTTAATATCAATTGATATGTTAATTTAATTTTTGTAAACCAGAACAAAAACATTTCGGCTAAGATTAGCTAGCTAGCTAACGTTAGCGTGCTAAAAATACAGCCGCAGAGATTCTGCATCGTCAGCGGTTTTTTCCACCATTTTATAAACAATGGAGTTTACTCCTGACAGAAATTTAAATCAAACACAACTTCAGAGTCAAACAGTTAAAGTGTAGAAATGATTTTAAAAATAATACACTACTAGCGCTTGTGTTTTTTTTGTTTTGTTTTTTTTTTTGCTAACATTAATCCTCACTCACCATTTCTCGGCCGGCTGCTAGTCTTCCTCTTTCCCACAATGCACCGCAAACATCACAAACGCCGCGAGCACCGTTCCAACGTACTCCTCTGATCCCTCCACGTGCGCACTACGACGCAGTAAGCATACAAAAGGCGCATGCGCACTTTCTAGTGCCCTAAGTTTAAAATAAGGTGGCGTTTGGAACGCGGCCCAGAGTGTGGGCCAAATACAGGTTTAACACCAAGTCGCTTTTAATTGCCGTGATGTGGTTTTATTTATTTATTTATTTATTTACTTTATTTATTTATTAAAGAAGATAAATTATGTATTTACTCGCCTAAAAATTCAGTGACTAATCCATTTAAACCCACAAACAGCCTAAAGTTTAGCAAAAAGTTTAACTCTTTAATAAATAACACAGAAATTAACATGTTACTAAATAATATAAATATTTGTAGCTTAATAAAACATTTTTTTAAAATAAAAATTTCAGTCTCTGTTAGAAATAATACTTATTTAATTTCAAATCTTACTCTGGTTTCACTTCAAATTTTAAGCATTGTATTGTTAAGAAAATGTTTTTTATTATTAATTTACTTTTATTATTTTTACTATTTTTTATTGTTTTGTTATTACATTTATTATTTTTATTTTATTTTTACTTTGATTGTAAATAATAAAATATTTGCTCATTTGTAAGTATTGAATATAGTGTGTTTGTTTATTTTTTTGTATATTTATTTGTTTATTTGTTTGTTTTTATTTAGTTGGTTGGTTGAATAGAGTTTTGGCTTAAGTGTCCACAAAAAAAAGAAAACAAATTTAGATAACTGAAACAAACAATAACAATAATAATATGCAACTAACCAACTAAATAAACAAACACACTGAACTCAATACCTACAAATGAACAAATATTTTATTTACTATTTTATTATTATTATTTATTATTTAAAAA
Source organism: Pangasius sanitwongsei (assembly GCA_037576675.1). NCBI lineage: Eukaryota > Metazoa > Chordata > Actinopteri > Siluriformes > Pangasiidae > Pangasius > Pangasius sanitwongsei. Next base: position 785,428 of record CM075015.1, on the reverse strand, counting down.
ATAAATGTAATAAATCAATAAAAATAGTAAAAAAAATAATAAAAGTAAATTAATTTAAAAAACAATTTCTCAGCAATACAATGCTTAAAATGTGAAGTGAAACAACAACAACAATAATAATAATAATAATAATAATAATAATAATAGTGTTTTTGCATGTAAGATGAATCATTCCGTTTATAAATAAAATTAAATAAAGGAAATATAAACTATCTGAATAATAATTTAAAACATGCTTCCACAAATAATATAAATATAATAAATACAATAAAAGTAAATAAACCTCAGTGTGTTTGGTTATTAACAGTAAGTACTATTGTGAAATAAATCTATAATAATAATTAAATTATTATTTAATAATTAATTACGTTAATATTTAATATTTAAGTATTTAATATAGTGAAAAAGAAAAAGCAAATTCATTAAGTATTATAATAAGATATTATTATAAAAAATATTACAATATATAAATGTGTTTAATGCATTTTATTACACTCTTTCTACTAATAAGTATAGTTATAGCTAATATTAATGAAATATATTTTAATCATAATTATTATTCTAAGTGTCTGGTTTCATAACTCAATAAAAATGAACTTTAATGATGTTCAGGATTATTGTTTAGACAGAAATTGTGAAATTTATTCAACAGAAGTTCGTTAGAAACCGTTGCTGTTGTTGTTATTTGAAACAGGGCCGCGTCCTAAACTCCTCGCTACCCCCTAGAGAAGTGCACTACACAGGGCTCTGAGCTGCAGCCTCGTGCGCCCTCTGTAGTGCACTAAAGAGCCAACAGGACGCCATTTTGAATTTTGAGGAAGATTCCATTTTACTGCCGCTCGCTTTTAAGCTAAACTTTAAACTAAACGCCGCTGAACTCCACACATCATCAGCAGGTAAAGCGGAACCTACACTCACATTTCACTAGAACCCTAAAGCTGCTGATTTGTTCTTACAGTTTAATAAAAATGTCGTTCGTTTGAGTGTTGCCATGCCAACAGCACCATGAGCACGTGACCAAGCCGTGACCATGTCTCCAGGGTAAGGAGCCGCAGTTTATCACCTCTTAATAAACAACTTTATTATTACGTATTTATTTATTTTAAACATTGTGAATCATCACTCAAGCCATTTAGATGTTTATTAGTTTTTTTATTATTTATTTATTTATTTATTTATTTATTTATTTATTTATTTATTTATTTTAAACATTGTGAATCATCACTCGTCATTTAGATGTTTATTATTTATTTATTTATTTATCTTAAACATTGTGAATCATCACTCAAGTCATTTAGAGGTTTATTATTATTATTATTATTATTATTATTATTATTATTATTATTATTAACGTTCCAAATGGAAAATGTTTAATCTACAGTACATGAAGTGCAGGAGGTTAAAAAAATAAATAATACCATTACAAATCATCAGATAACCATTAAAACCATTACCATTACTGGTCCATAATGGTATCCACTAGACATAAAATGCCACCAATAGAAGGTGACAAATTACCAGTATAGGTACCGGTACTTACACTGGTACTGGTACTTACACTGGTACTGATGCCGGCATTGGTACTGAGTATGGCATCGGTGCCACCTCTAGTTTTTTTTTTAAATCACTGCTGTGCTATTTAAGTACTTAAATATTTAAGTATTTAACTCCTTATAACCAGGACTTTTGCCATTTTATTTCATTAACCCTCCTGTTATATTCGTTTCTCAGGAACAGCAGTGATGTTCCTTGGTCGATGTTTAAATATCCAAAGGTGTCATAAACCAAAAAATCTCAATAAACATTATTTATATCTCATTATTAACTCCATTACTAACCATTTCAATCAATATTTAGTGCAATGGTGTTCTTTACCTCTCACAGATGATGGTTTAATGAGGATAATTCACTCGTTTTTCATAAAAAAATGCATGTTAAAACTTTTTTTTTTAATGTACATTGGAAAGACCCACATATAAAATACAATAGTTTTACATGACATTGATGTTTTTTTTAATTTTATTTTACATTTTGAAAGTTTTTCTTTTTATGGAGTGATGTACTGTAGATAAATTAACACGAGACACCTCTTCTGTTCAGGGTCAAATTTTAAAAAAGACCCGCTGACTTAAAATCAAGACAAATGAGTCATTTTGAACCAGAAATGAGCAAAATAACAAAACAACAAAATAAGATTAGCAATATGAACACGTATGTATGTGTCTGTGAGTCTCCACAGCAGGTTTCTGGTCCTCTCGTGTGCTGATTTCAGCATTTTTGTGCAAAGTGCTCATGAGCACAACATTTTTCCCCTTTCTGGGGCAGTAAGACATTAGGGCTGTCTTGTCTGTGAAGGCAAACATGGAAGACTGAGGGGCCCTTCTCCTGGTTACCAGCAGCTCAGCAGGGAGTTCAGCCCTGTTTTTTCAGACTGTTCTGACCATCGTGAGCTTTCTCTTTAGAAGCTCCTGGCCCAGGTTGTAGCTTGTGAAAAAATTGTCACAGGTTATGCTGTGCCCCCTGATACCACGTGCCATATCAAGCACAACCCTCGTACCCTAATTCTTCTCTGGGGCTCCTCCAACCGGCTTTCCAGTGCAAACCTGCGTGTTCAATGCATAGCTGGTGTTTGAATCACATGATGCGCAGATCTTTATGCCGTATTTAGCTGGTTTGGAAGGCATATATTGCTTAAATGGGCAGCGACCTCTGAATGCCACTAGCTTTTCATCCACTGTGACATTAGGGCCTGGGTTATAGAGTAGTGGAAGTTGCTCTACCTGCTTGTCTCTCTCCCGTCTGACAGCCCTTGTCTCTCGATTATCAAATCGGATTACTCTGGAGAAAATGTGAAAAGTCTCCAGAGACATTGTGGCACGAAACATATCCCTGCCTGTCTCTGGATCCCACAGACTGGCTGTCGATTCATCCTTTGACTTATAGACCCCAGCCAGGATGAGGACCCCCAAATATGCATGTAAATATCCAGCTCCTTCCACTTCTCACTGAAAACACACCTTCCTTCTAAATTAGTCATTTCAAGAGTGATTTTCTATATTGAGCTGGGCATGACCAGCTCAAAAGCTGACTTGATGCCTGTCACACGAGTCACTGCCATCCTAGTGGGCCCTGGCACTGTCTCTATTATATTTTCTGCAGACAGTTTTGCCTGATGTGTATTTGGGAATGAAGTCCACTGTATTTCACCATTTTTTTGATGTGAATGTCTTGCTTGGAGGAATACGAATAGCAGTTTCCTCATTTGGTTCATAATCAGAATCATCAGATTCAGAATTGACCTCAAGATGGTCTTCATCTTCAGACACATCCTCCTCTATTTCACTTTCATGATCAAGGATGAGTTTCAGAGCCTCCAGGTCTGTCATCTGTTCTGTTCTACTTCTGCAGCTCATTCTGTAAAGCTCTGACAGAGAGCTTTGCCCACGGGAACAGAAAAGGTTCCCGTCAAAAGTCATAACAACACCTGCATTCTCGCACTTTACAGATGAGGTCAAGAGAATAGGGAAAGAGTGTGTGTGTGTGTGAGAGAGAGAGAGAGAGAGAGAGAGAGAGACTGGGGTGAAAAATGTCTCACAGTTGCAAAGAAACAAATAGTATTTGACACTTCTGCCCCTTTTTAGCCTCCACTTTCTCTGCCGGGTCAAACTGACCCGAACAGTATCTTTGTAATATAAACATGCAGGGGGGGTTGCAAAAATGTGAAATGAACCATTTTCATTTTATATGTAGATTACACTTATTAAGCTAAGCAGAAGAAGTTTCATACTGAAAAAAAATACTTTTAACTATTATTTTTTAGATTTTTTTAACTTTAAAATGGGTTAATTTGACCCGCAACATTATATCTTAAACTGGTTTCCACGTGCATGCGCTGAAGAAACTGTCATTATGAAAGCTGCCTGCATACTGCACTTGTAAAATTGTGGAATGTGGATCCTTTACTGTACAATATTGCTAATATACTATAATATTTCCAAAACAAGACTTCAACAATACTTTAAAAAGTTCTTTGAATACCAAAGATGTAGGGCATGTTGTTGCTTGTGTGGAGTAACAAATAAAATGTGCAGATGAATAACAGACATTTTGTGGGAGATTTAAAGGTTATGTTTCTTTATTCAAGTACTTCATAACGAGTATACTCTCCGAAATAAAGATACTAAATGGTACCGGTACCAGTACCATCAAAGGGACATATTGTGTACTTTTATTACGCATCATTTACTCGAGAAGGTACATGCGACAATGAAACGTACCATTTGGTACCTTTATTTCTGAACTAAAACTAAATATATATATATATATATATAAATAAATGTCAATCATGAATAAGTTTTCTTTCAATTCTACAATTTAATTTATCCGAATCACATACAAACACAGGTTTTCTCAGCCATTTAATACACTTGTGCTGAGGCCACGGCTTAAAACTTTATATCTGATCACGTTTTACATCCTCCAGGTTATTTGTAAAAGTAAGAAATAAAAAAAAAAAAAAATCACCATTGCACCTTTAAAGGCAGTAAACAAACAGCTAAATATTTCGCAGTGTTCAATTCAATTCAGTTTTATTTGTATAGAGTTTCTAACAATGGACATTGCCACAAAGCAGCTTCACAGAAATAAATCCATTCATTAAACCAAAATAAATTGTACCTGATCGAAGGAAACTGGCTTACACTGGCTATTATATAATTATATAATGAGAACGCTTCACTTCACTGCATTTGCTTTAAAAATATTTCTTGCTGACGGTAGAATTTCACCCGAGATGATAATGAAATGATCAGCCGAAGCCGCGTCCACACACTGCTGATCCCGAGTGTGTTGTTTATTCACAGAAAGCTGTGGAAGGGACGGCCGCTGCATCAGACTACACTCTGTCTGGGCGATCAGACGCCCCGTTACTCCACCACACACGCAGAGGTGAGAAGACGTCACGCCAGACATCCCTGAGCTGCCTGTAGGCTTTAATCTCCTCTCATTAGATATCTGCTGCTGTAGAGTTTCTGTGGCAGGAGAGACGACGGCCAGCCGCTGGTGTTCTTCCTGAGAGATCCGAGCTATCATTCACAGCATCACAGAGGTCTGGACCTCAGGAACATCTCTGAAGGCTCCTCGTTCTCCTCCACACACTCGAGAGACGTCCACGGCCCCAAAGACGTCACACCGGTACTGTCAGGGTTTTTAATAGGTTCTGAAATACCTCGTTATTAACGTGTTACGTATCCGAACAGAACCTTTTCGCCTGTGTGATCGTAGCATGGTGTCCTGCGTAGTCTGAGAACCAGGAACTGGACTCGGAACCGTGAAAGTCTGGCGATGAAGGAGGTGACCAATCCTCCTGAAGACACACCGTACAGGAGCTCCTATCGCTCGGATGACTGTGGCGCTGCGACCAGCGGTCAGTCGGAGCAGGCTTCCGGTCGACCCACACGCTGGCACCGACACGACATCCTCACAGGTATTTAACAGAGTTACAGCGCAGAGATCCGCACACTTCCCTGAGTGTTTTATTCCTCTTACACCACAGCAACTTGCCAACCGTTACAATGTCTTACTTAAGAATGACACGCCATACTTCTTAACCATTTATAGTTACACTTAACACTCTGCGAAACAAGCTAGTTCCTGTTTTCACTTACGCTACAGCAGCTATAAACGGTCGTTCCCTCACCAGCCTCTCTCTTTTTTTTCCTCCGTCTTGAAGCTAAAAATCGCAGCTTGTTACATCACGTTACCGAGAAACCGCAAAAAAGCGTAAACTCCTCTGTCCTGAAGACGTCGGAAAACTTAGTTACAGCTTCACCTCTGACTGTTACAAAGCGCCGACACTGGAGACTCCTTCCATAAATGTTAAATAATAAACCTTTTCTCCTTACAGAAAACTTCACAATATCAACATTTTGAAAAAAATCTATTTGTGATACACATCACCGTGCATGAGCTGTTACTATAGAAACGATAACGTATCAGAACGAGCGCATTAATTATAAACAAACCTGTGATTAGCAGCTGCGCTACTGTCAGAGCAGCTGTTCTAGAGAATTAATCAACACCTTCTGACCAATCACAGTCCAGAATCCTGATTGTTCAGAAAAGTGGGATTTAGTCGTTTATGATATAAGAAAGCACAGTTTGATACCTGATTAATGGTTTGATGTATGAAGCATGCAGATGGATGGACTTTATTGATCCCCAAAGGGAAACCTGGGAGCTAATTTTGGGTATTAAAGCAACTAATGATTCAATACGATACAGTTTAGGACAGTTTTAGTGATCTTATTCAATTACAATACTGAGAATAGTAATAATAATTGTTAAAAAGCATTGGCTGTGAATGAAGTATGAATGGATTTGCCCTACAGGAGCGGACAGAGCACCAGCAGGTCCCGGGGAGCCGAAGAAGAAATCCATAGAGAGGCAGATTTGTGCCGTACGCCGCTGGGAGACCGACTGCACCTCAACGCGCCTGTACTGAAACACTCCGAGGTCACATGATGCATTCAATCACTCAATAAAAATTGTAAAAAATCCAGATTTAGCTGAAATGTCTTAGTGACTGTTGTAAGCCACTGAACCAACAAAAGTTAAAGGTGCAATAGCTGAATTTTCTTATCTCTTACTAGCACAAATAACGTGGAAAAATACGTAGAACATGATAAAGAATAATGGTTTACACCTCCGCCTGAGCACAAGTGTATTACGTAGCTGAGAAAATCAGTTTGGAAAACTGCGTTATGGTTTTATGGTCTTGCTTGTGTTTGTCAGTCATTTTATAGACACCAACAAACGCCCCTTCACTCCACAAACATCTCAGTCTCAAACCGGTACGCACCCAGCGCAGCCAGGTAATTCATCTGCGCGCCAATCATACTGTGCTTTGGAAAATAAAGACAACGAAAACAAGAAAAGAAAAAAAAAAAAAAGCAGTAACAGATGGAGTCATTTATTACTGGTGAAGGGGAATGAAGCTGGACGCGGAATTAGCAACATTGCTAATGGACACATCTGTAAACACAATCTGTACGAAGCTCTGAACCGTCTGAATGGCCGCTTTACATAACAAATCAAGCAGATACTTTTTTTTTCCAATTATAAAGGGGGAAAAAGAAGCTTAGAGCTGATTACAATGAAACTAGGACATCGACCGCACCCATGACTATCCTCATAAATCATTAAGAGCGGGATTTGTGTGTGTTTGTAGAGTTATAACTCGGATTTCAAGCAGCTGAATGGGCGAGTGCGCTTGAAAGTGATGTCATACTCGTCCTCATTAATGCTAACTCATAGGTTCTGGGGCGGAGCTTGGGTGGGAATGGGGGTGGGCGGAGTCCAAAGAGTTAAAAATAATCCTTCAAATCTTATTCAACTCCAACTCCGTGACTTAAAGAGCTAATCTTGCCAAATTTTGAGAACGGTGAGGTTTTGGCCGATTGTGAGTATCTGTGGTTAAAAGAAATAATACTGAAATAAAACTCGGTCAACGGCACAAAATCACAAAAGCACGCAAGTCAAAGTATCAGAGCAGTTCTTTATTATTATTATTATTATTATTATTATTATTATTTAATTAATGAATTGAACTGAAAAGAGAGGCTGAAATGCAGACAGACACGTCCCGGCTTCCCGATAAGCCGGAGGGAAAGTTCACACGTGTACGTGGACGTAACACACAGACACGGAGGTGGAAAGAGGACACGTATGTATTTACAGCGGTGACCCTCGGGCAGGCGTGAAGGAGAGAGAGTAAAACACACAGCAGTACGACTCTGCAGCCCTCGGGCAGGCGTGAGGTCTCGGGGCACCGGCGCACAGCTTCACAACGCTCCAGTTTCTCCTGGGGTGGTTTCAGTGCAGTTTTCAAAAACAAAACAAAACAAAACAAAAAACAAAAACACAACAAACAAACCAACAAAGAAACAAACCAAAAACACTCCCCAGTACGATTTCTGCTCACTTTCCCAAGCCATCTAGCATTTAAAAAAACCAGTACATCTACGTTTCATCTGTATGCTTAGCCTTAACGTTTTATAAAAAGATAACGGCTTTAAAGCGGCGTATGGGTTTTAAGCACTTTTACACCATAAACATATAGATGTGATCGATATATTCAGGGTGAAATGGGGGAGAAATCGATGCGCTCGTGTTTAAGCCTAAACCTAACTTATATAATCATTATATATTTATTTTGCTTTGCCTGAAGTACTTTAGTGGTCTGAGTTACTGTATAAATGCTACTTGGGGGTGCAAATTGAACTTTCAGTACTCCTACTCAATTCTCATCATCATCATCATCATCATCATCTACACTTTTCTTTTCACTCGTTCTTCTTCTCCTTCTGCTTGAGCAGTTTGTTGACCTCCCTCTTCACCATGCCGGCGTACTTGGTGATGATACCGTGCTGGTTCAAGCCGGGCAGCAGCAGGAGGAAGTTCACTGTAAACACACGCACATACACACACACAGAGAGGAGATTTATGAGCGGGCGAGTCTCGGCGTCTCGCCCCGGAGGAGACGGCACGGCTCTAGCTACCCGTCAAACTCGAATTGCAACTCGATGTGAAAGGTGGAACTTGGCTCAAAGGTGAAAAGACGTTTGTATTACAGTACAGCGCTGTGTGCGCGTCTCTCAGGACGCCTTCACGCCTATTAATCCGCGAGTCGAGTCTGAATCAGAGTGAAACTGATTCTTCTGGTTCGTGTAGGGGCTGAACACTTCCTCATCAGACTCTTCCATTCGTTCTTCGGGAATACGGCGACAGAAAGAAAGTGTGTGTAGAAATCACAGAAATGATCTGAGCGTGGAGAACATCAGCACTGCACCGGCACTAAATACACCACGTAATTACATACATAACTAGTTTAATTTTTTTTTCTTCTTTCCTGCGGCTCTGTCCTTTGGCTCAGTTTAGCAGCGAGAGAGCGCAGCAACCCCAAACACACGGCATTAACTGATTCACTTCCTTTAGAGAGTCGAGATGGAGACCACCTCACTCGGAGGTTTTTTTTTTGGAGATCGTCACCTGAGTAAAGAACCGCACCAAGGAGGAGAACACTCCAGGGTTCTGTTCAAACACAATAAACACCGAATATATTCAGGAGTCCAGCACTTTCCAGATAAATCCATAATGGAGGCTGTTCAGGAAGTGTAGCAGGTTCTCCATGACACAGGAAATGATTAAACTGTAATATTAAATTGTGTACGAGTTGAAGATATCTTTAAGACTTCTGCATGGCGCTGTACATAATTATAAAATAAAATAATAGTCCTGTTCCCCTCTCTCTAATCATAAACATGTTTGTTTTACGACTGAATCTTTTCGGGGAATTAATTTAATCGGCGAATGAGTGAATCGTCACTGCAGTATTTTTTTTATTCGTTTAAGAAAGCTGATAATCTCATCAGGAAGTCTGAATTAGACCACACAAGTCTCACGACATCATAAAATATGCGAACCTATCAGTGGAAAGGGGGAGGGGTTTCAATTTGCATATTCATAAATTGAAATTGATATTTTCTGACAAGAGTTAAAGAGTAAGAGCTTCTGCTGCCCTTCTCTGTGATCCGACACTCGTTTTTTACGGAACAATCACGGTGAAATTTTAAAACAAACAGAGTGACTTTCAGCACCTGTCAACGTTAATCTATTTAAATAATCTGTACAATAATAAATTGATAAATAGGTTTTTAATATTCATGACCAAAGACAACCTAGGAGCATCTCTCCACCTTGACCCTCATTAAAAATTCTGTAGTTGTGACGTCGTCATCTAAGTTCGGATGCGATTGGTGTGTAAAAAAAAATAAAAAGCTGCTTTGGTGACATCACAACCTGAGCTCATACGTGACCCCGCCCCCCCAATCAGATTTATACAGTAGTACCGAGAAAGCCTGTGTATTTAACGTGAATAAATATAAAATTCTGGTTCTGGTAATCAATCAAAATAACGAGTGGATCAGTAAACCGAGAGGAGTTAAACGATTTAAAGTCATTCTTCAGCGCAGGGCTTCTTTAGACGAACGCGTGTCCGACACTCTGCCCGTTTAATGCTGGGTCATGAAGAGCTTATTTTTGGACTGGGAACTATGGCTCTGTTTTCTTGCCCTACATACCGCGACCTCTTTTACTCGACACTCTTATCTCACACACACACACACACAGTGTGCTTTCGGTGACTCGACACACTACACAGCCTCCCACGCCGGCTTACAAAACCACAAACCCACTGGATATCAACGCACGCATCACAGCTAGAGAGCGATAAAGACTTTCCTCAGAGTGTTAAACTGATTAAAAAGAGTCAAATCTAAGACCTTGTACGATCTAAACAAAACGACTTCATCACTCATCACGTCATTTCACACAGATACACTTTGATACCTATAAAACTTGATGTTTTTTTTTAAAAAAAATAACAAACCCTAACGATTACTTAACTCTAAGCATCGTGATGCGAATCGTGTATCGTAGAGAAATGTCTTGAAATATCGTGATTTTCTTTCTTGCTTTCTTTCTAAATATCGCCCACCTCTCTCAGGGACGCCTGCACACCTTCGAGCACAGTGAACACTGCGCCGTCACACTGCATACGTACCGATCAGGTAAGTCAGGACGAGGTTATGGACCTGCTGCCCGATCCAGGCCACGGCCACCAGAGTGCTGATCACCGACAGGAAGTACTGTTAGGAAACGAAAGAGTTCAGGAATGAAGAACTGATAGTGACAGTGTGACAGAGCTGCAGTTCATACAACGCTTTTTTTGCTTAGTTGACGCCTTTTGACGTGCGCCAGCACGTCTAAGTGCCTTAAAGGTGCAATAGTTGATTTTTAAAAAAATTCCTTATCCATATTATACCACAAATAACCTGGAAGATATGAGGAACGTCATAATGAAACAACAGATTAAACCGTGGCCTTAGCAAATATCTATCTATCTATCTGGTTGCTCAGAAAACCCGTCTGGATAACTGACTTCTGGTCCGGACCGCGTGTGTTTGTGTCCGGATGCGCTTCCTGGGGGCGGAGCTTCGGAGATCCTGGGTGGCAATTTGGTCTTAATTTACCTGCCAGTTTTAACAAACGTGACGATTTATCGTCTTGTCATTTTTGTTTACTGGATTAACAATAAGATCAGGACCAGCCGACTCTTTATGTAAATATTTACTAACTCATTTTTAAATTCTTCTATGAATCGTTTAAAAAGCGCACAGTCTCTCTCGTCTAGAGTTAACGTAAACCTTTTTTTTTTTTTTTTTTGGCTTATTTTTATCCACAGTGAGGCTCGTTAGTCTGGTTAAGCTTCATGTTCACTGAACACGGAGCCAGAAACGTCTTTTATAGCTCTTTCCCCACTTGTCCGTTTCCACACCATCTGAATAACTTCCCTGAGCCGATCGGTCGCTTTGCTGCACAAGTCATTTGCATGAAACAGTGAACTTTTTTGCTTTTTTTGTTTTCAGTCGAGATTTTGTGAGTTCTGCTGCTCATCTCACGCCTATAGAAAGCCTTCAAAGCTGCCAGTTGCGTGTTAGTGTGAAGTTAAAGCTCGTGAAAGCGCGAGACGGACGCCGCTGTTTACCATCTTGGGTTTCTCCTCCTTGAGGGCAAACAGGCGTTTCCACCAGCCGAACACACGCCGCTGCGTCTTCACCAGGTTCCCACAGATCTGATGGAAGCGCTGCTGCTGCTCCGTGGTCCTGCGAGCGCGCGCACACACACACACACACACACACACACACACACACACACACACACAATAACAACATTACTGCTCAAAAACAAATCAATGACGGCGGTATTTATTCACACATTTCAAACTTCCTGATGTTTCAGGGTGTCGATGCTGCAGGACTGAATTACAGAAGTTTAAGTTTTATGCTTAATTATTATTAAATCAAACATCATGGATTTTTTTTTAAAAACGTTGTAAGATTACAGTGCACGATTCACCTGTATTTATCGATTCAGAAGACAAAACCTTTTCCGTAAACCTACAATAAAGTGTAATGACTTTTTTCCTCGCTCCTGATTTTTCACTGCGCCGCTGCAGACCCACGAGGAGGACAAAGATATATTTATATAATAATAAATAACAATAAATAAGGATCAGTATGAAAAAATAAAATATAAAATAAAAATATTAATAAGAAGTAAGGATCAGTATGAAAACAAACAAACAAAAAAAAAACCCTGCAAAATCTGCTGTTTTGTAGATGTTCATCTTTTTAGCCATGTATTTTTTTTCCCCTTGTAGTGCTTCAGCTAAAAGAAATAATATCTGATGATAGTCAAGGTTTCGGTATCAATATTGTTATCAGAGAAGAGAAAAACTGGCTTCGTGTCATCTTTAATAAGAACGAACGCTTTAATGTCGTGTTTCACCTCCTACTGAACAGCCAGCTATCGCAGAGACGCTCGCGGGGGGTGCGCAAACTTTTGGTGCCGTGTTCGTGCTTGTACGCAAGAGCCTCTGATTGGCCGTAGAGTTACGAAGCAGAGTCGAAGGCTCAGAAATGTGTCTAAATTGATATACGGCAGACAAAAACAGAACTGATGAAGTGAAGTCAGAAATAAAGGCGCTTGACAAACTGACGCTTCGGAACGTCTCTGAACTCACAGGAAAAACAAACCACATCTCTCGCACCAAGAACAGAGAAGCAGCGAGGCCTGAAAGAAACACGTCTAGATCTCACTGAACGTTTGTTCCGATCGAACAACTTTTAACAAGCCGATCGAGTTCGGATGATAAAATCAAAATCCGGCCCATTCGCCCGGGGGGAGAAAAAAACCTCGAGACGCAGAGTTTCACGTTGTCTTTAAATAACGTTAGGGTTAGATTAAAGAAATGTGCTGTAATCTTCTCGAGCAGCCACTGAGCCTGTATGTGACGTCCGGCAAATATTTTCATTTGTTCAGTTTTATCCCACAGAGGCGTGATCTTCCGCTCCTGACAGTGTGTGTGTGTGTGTGTGTGTGTCTTCAGCCTCTACGTTTGAATGCGATGCCGTTTATAATCTCCTTCGTGTCTAACGAACAGTAAAGCTCAGGTTAACTTGCTCTGCTGAATGGAGCTGGAATTTCCTCACATAATCACACGCTCAGGCGACCTTAAGATCTGAAACTTGAGCCTGTGTACTGTTTTATTTCTGGACATAAGAAGCACAAGGACGCTGCCAGGCTCCAAAATAACCTCAGCTGAGCTCCAGGAGAACGGCGAAGCTGGATCAGCCCGGCGCTCCGTCTGACACTTAACACGCCGCAGCAACTGCGGCCCGACTCTGACGGAGGGGAGGGGACGCGCTCACACATCGCTCGGGTCAAAAACTTCTGCTTTCGCTGCTTTCACGCAAGTTTGAGAAAGACAGGAAGTTTAAAAAAAAAACAAAAAAAAAAAAACAAGCGGAGACGAAACAGTCTGGTGTCTCGATTCCGCAATACGGTGTTTACGTCCTACTATGACAAAAAGAGCTGCGACGATGACGTGATGTGAAGCGTGCGATACGGAAATAACGGTAAATGACGACACAACGTTAATCACGATAATTAGATTTGATAAAAAAAATCCCAGGTTGGGGGAAAAAAAAGGACAAAAGAAAAACAAGCTACAGTTGATTTATTTATATATATATATATATATAGAAACAAAATATAAGAATTCTTCTTTTTTCTAAAAGAATTTTTTACTTGAACAGTATATTGCATAATTTTCTCCCTAATCACGACACGGAGAGGGTGAAGGCGAACACGTGCTTCCTCCGAGACACGTGAACCAAGCCTACCGCACTCGGAGAAAGGCGCTATCAGCCCTCTTCCACATACATGAGCTCAGTGATTGATGGACAGGGGAGAGAGACTCGGACCCGCGATCTGCATTCGACGGGGGGGAGGGGGACGTTTTTCTGCTGCATCGGTTTGAAACGTATTTTCTACGGCAGTGTCCGTGAGAAAGAGCAAAGTGACAATTTCGCAGTGTAAGGAGCTTGAGCGTAGTGGTATGAAGCTGATGGAGGTGGTCTCTCTTTATTAAAAAAAAAAAGAAAAAAGAAAAAAAGAAAAAAAGCAGTTTGTGGTCTGTGATTGTGAAACAGATAACACAGAGCACAGCGCTGAATCTGACATCCGGACGCTTCGGTGAATTATCTCACTTACAGACTAATAAAAGACACAAACAGACGCTTCGCTCTGCTTCTCCACTGCGTCTCGGAGGGAAAGAAAACTCGTCTGTTTGGTCGCGCTATTCTTCAGTTCCTGCCTGCGTCATTAACCAGTTCGTTTGATCTCTCTGTTAATTTCTCGTATTTTCCGTTAGCCGCACGATGGAAAAGGTGGGAGCGAAGCACAGATATTTCCGACATTTATAAGCAGGATGGAAAGCGCTGAATCGGAAAGTAATGACACAAACAGAAATCAGATCAGTGCGCTGTTTACTGCCCAACCAATCAGAAGCAAGTAACGTTTGACTTTGTTAGGAGTGAACGTGCGTTCGGGAGGAGACGGCGTGTTCTTCCGAGATCTCGCGTACCATTTGTTGGCGCCGAAGATGCGCGGGGCGAGCGTGGGCACCAGGTAATCAGCCAGACACAGAACCATGACGGTGCAGGACAGTCCGGTCAGCACGGACGGGTCCAGGTAGTAGATGAGTCTGTCAGAGAGCAGGAGAGGAAGCTTTAAGGACACATTTTTCACCCGCTTAGTTCAGATCAGGCATCTGATCACTTAACACACAGAGCTCTAAACATTTTCTGCACATTAACTAACAACAACAACAACAATAATAATAATAATAATAATAATAATAAACATCACGCACTGCAGGAGATGAAAAGATGCATCCCTTGTCTTAAGACTTACTTTTACTTCATATTAATTTTATATTCATTAGAAGATTTGCATAAAGTGAACTTAATTTCTCCAAATTAAATACGTGCTCACTGACACCATGGATTACATCTGACATCTTATAACTCAACTAAGGAAGAAAGAGAGAGAGAGAGAGAGAGAGACAGAGAAAAAAGACAGAGAAAGAGAAAGAGAGAGACAGAGAGAGAGAAAAAAGAGAAAGAGAAAAAGAGAGAGAGAGAAAGAGACAGGGAGAAGAGAGAGACAGAGAGAGAGACAGAGAAAAAAGACAGAGAAAGAGAGAGACAGAGAGAGAAAAAAGAGAAAGAGAAAAAGAGAGACAGAGAGAAAAAAGACAGAAAGAGAAAGAGAGAGAAAGAGAGAGAAAGAGAAAAAGAGAGAGAGAGAAAGAGAAGAGAGAGACAGAGAGAGAAAAAAGAGAAAGAGAAAGAGAGAGACAGAGAGAAGACAGAAGAGAGAGAGAGAAAGAGACAGAGAGAAGAGAGAGAGACAGAGAGAAAGAGACAGAGAGAAGAGAGAGAGACAGAGAGAGAAAGAGAGAGAGAGAGAGAAAGAGAGAGAAAGATCACATCATGACACTTGATCACTCGCCACAGATTTTACACTAAAATAAGGGAAAAAATATTAACATCAAATAGCTGCTTTAAATTAGAGTTTGTAATCGTTATATATAAATATATAAAGTTATAAAAAGATAAATCGCTATCTCAGAAATGCGTATCATGGCGTAATTCACCGCGATATCCGTAATCACATCGCCGTATCGGCCCTGATGTTTAAGCGTGAACTCTTCCCAGGCTGCTCCGTCAGTCGAACCTCACAGAAGGGCCATATGCGGTAATGCTATACGTGTGTAAAAGCAATTTCAATTATATTTATTTAAAACCTGAAAATGACGCAACCAACATTCATGTTTCGTGTTCTTTTGAGGAAAAGGAAGTATTCTCTGCTTTCTGCGTCGCCCTGAAGTATTAAAACCATTCGAGCCCTTGCGATATTTCGCATATCGTGATATTTCGATAATTCCGATACATTGTGCAGCCCTGACTCACACGGGGACTAATGCGCAAATCCGTTTACGTTCTTCTAGTGCTTGTTGTTGTTGTTGTTTTTTTTGCTCTGAGGTCACCTGGATGGAGAGGTGCAGGTGTGTGGAGCCCAGAGCGGGTCAGATCTACAGGGTGTGGTCTTTCTCAGCGTGATACTCACAGGAAGAGCACGGAGGTGCTGCCCACCAGCGCGGCGGGGAACCAGGGCTTCTCCCAGCGCAGGAACTGATCCCCGGCTAAGATGACCTCGCCCCATCCCTGCAGCTGCTCCTCCAGCTGAGACGTCTCCTGAGCCTGGAACATGAACGTTTTACGGTCAGCGTCGCCGAGCGGAAGCGCGTCGGGGAACCCTAAACTATCGGCCAGCTCAAAGGAGCAGACGAGGAGATGTGTGAAGTGTGAAGTGCTGGAGGAACACGCAGTCCTGTGATCATGTGCTCGTAAACCACACGCTGATAAAGTGTTAAGTCGAGACATGGGTTTGAACAGGAAAAAAAAAAAAAAAAAAAAAAAAGACTTGTGAAACACGCAGTGCGGAGAACAACCAGACTATTATTTATCAAAACTGAGGAACTGATATGGCTACAGAAGCCACGGTTTCAGGGCTTTAACTCTCTCCAGCCCTCTTTAATACTTTCCCAAGAGCTTATTAAAATTCCAGACTATAATTTCAGCTTTGTTTCACTTTTTTTAAGCCTATTACCATGAAAGAAAAGCAGCCGTGACGTGTTATATGAATGAGAGAGGATGTCTTATTGCAGCAAAATAAGGAAGAAAATGTATTCAAAACCATAGCAGTGAGTCTTTATTACTATTAACTCTTTAAACATGTTAGAAAATATAAGATTATATATCTATATTTATGTCTTACTTCAGGTCGGGAAATAAAGGTGTTTATATTTCACACTGACTAGTACTGATGTGCCGTTCACAAACGAGTCGATTCTTTGAATCGGCTCTTTTAGGTTGTGAGTCGACTCGCGTTTCTAAAAACAAAAGCAGGAACATGTCGTACTTCTGAAAAGTCCTCAGTATTCCGCATTCATGACTTTCTAATTTAACTCTTATGACATATCGTGCAAACGTGACTGACTGCTCTGCTGCTTATTATAATAATGTATATAATGTAATGTATATAATGTAATGCAATGTAGAAGTGAACATCAGGATAAAAGGACAAGAATCACTTGTTTTACGTTAGGTTTTATAACAAGCCCAATTTAGTATAAAAATATAAAGTTATTTTGTTAATCAGATTGTAGAAAGTAAGATTTTATTGAGCAATTTAAGCGATAGATAGGTTGGACGTTGGGAGCCGTTTGAAAGCCGACTCAGAGTCGACTCTTAAAGGTGAGCCGAGCTGGCTGATCCGACTCAGAGAAAAAAAAAGAGCCGAAACTGTCATTAGGTGACAGTGCAACATCTAGCTAGCTGGGTTAGCTTTGTTACTTAACTATTTAAAAATATCAACATATTGACATGACTCGAAAAGATTTTTTTTAAATGTGACGGTATTATATGGCTTGATAAACTGACCTCGTTTTGACAGGCAATGTTAGCTAGTTAGCTAACAGCCGATGTTAGCTCGGCTAAGAGTAAACAAGGTTAGCCACTCAGTTAGCTTGTGTAACGTCAACTGTCACTTTCTAAAAGAGTCGAAGTGTTTTCCGTTAAAACAAAGGAACAAACAAAAACCAACCAGAGCTCACACTCACCAATAAATTAGCGCTTTTATTATCGCCCTCCGCCATGATTCCGCTGCGCTTCTGCTTTACTGCGAGCTCTGCGAGTCGGAAGTGAAGCTCTCGTGCGCTCGCGCTCTTACTGCTGCTGCTGCTGCTCTGGCAACCGACCGTTAACGGCACGATGTTTATATTTGAAACCGCAGGCAGGGCTTTACGTCACACCGAGGTCGGAAGTAAGCGCTAGACTCGTCAACTGCGCCGCCATATTGGAGGGGGCAGTTTTCCATTGAGTCACGCCCATGATATAGAAGTAGAATCATGCCATTAGAAATGTGAATTCGATTTTTTTTTTATTTTATATACCATATGAAAGTGAATTTTTGACCTCACATTGTATTGCATGGTTTGCAAAATCTAAAATCTTAACTAAACAAACTTAGAGGTGCATTAGGTAAGATTTTTAAGGTCCCTAATGGTTAAAAGGGTGTAAATGAATAAGATTTGAATGATTTTTTTTTTTTTTTTTAAAAACTCATTGCACCCGCACCCATTTCCAGCCATGTACACAAAGCTCCGCCCCCAAAACGAGTTAGCATTAGCTACATTCAACTGCTTAAACCCGAGTCACAACTCCATCAACATGCAACCTGGGTAATCCACAATAATATAGTGTAAAATAATTTTTTTAATTTTTACATAATTCTTCATATTATTCATACAAGTAAGAAATGAAATTTTTTTTTACTATTGCACCTTTAAGTGTGTCCAAGGGAAGGTATGAAATCCATACACTAAAGTCTACTCTTGAGACTTAATAGAAAATGTTAGGATTTGTTTTCTATATGATAAACCATCAAGTTTATTTTCTCCAGCTTCAAATGTCATCATGCTATTGTGCTGCTGCTGAGCTAGAAATTTGTTAGTGTTTATCAGCTTTTGTTCACCCTGTCTAACACTGTAGTGTGTAAGATTGGGATATTAATCATCACTTAGCCTCATCACTAGTCATTGAACTTCGTATGAATCTGTAGCGACCCAAATGAAACCTGACACTTTCTTTACAAGATTTAAAGGATGAGTGAGTCGATTAAAAAGCTTATATATTTACAGGTGAGCAGCCTACCCCAATACAAAAATACCTCCTATAGCTTTTAACAAACATACAAACATTTTTGCTTTATTTAAATGCAAGACATGATTGATGCAGCTAAGCTGAGCTCTAACTCACTGCACTGGTGAGGTTGAAGGTCAGCTTTATGTGCAGCTTGTATAGCAGTATAGATTTACTGTCCTCTGAAAATAACTTAACATACAGCCATTATAGTCAAAATGGCTGGCAACACAAGTGAGTACACCCTAAGTGATAACAGCTGTACATCGTTTAACCATGCAAAGCCACATGTCCTATTCATCATGTTCA
>CM075015.1:753725-766288 GCA_037576675.1 Pangasius sanitwongsei | reverse complement strand
TGCAGGAATTTCTGGCAAGTACTGGCTGTGTAGTACATGTGACAACAATCTCCCGTATTCTTCATATGTCTGGGCTACGGGGCGGCAAGACGGAAGCCTTTTCTTACAAAGAAAAACATCCAAGCCCTGCTAAATTTTGCAAAAACACATTTGAAGTCTCCCAAAAGCATGTGGGGAAAATGTGTTATGGTCTGATGAAACCAAGGTTGAACTTTTTGGCCATAATTCCGAAAGGTATGTTTGGTGCAGAAAGAACACTGCACATCACCAGAAGAACACCACCATATCCACAGTGAAGCATGGTGGTGGCAGCATCATGCTCTGGGGCTGGTTTTCTTCAGCTGGAACTTAGTCAAAGTGGAGGAAATTATGAACAGTTCCAAATACCAGTCAATATTGGCACAAAACCATCAGGCTTCTGCTAGAAAGCTGAAGATGAAGAACAACTTCATCTTTCAGCATGACAACGACCCAAAGCATATGTCCAAATCAACAAAAGAATGGCTTCACCAGAAGAAGATTAAAGTTGTGGAATGGCCCAGCCGGAGCCCAGACCTGAATCTGATTGAAAATCTGTGGGGTGATGTGAAGAGGGCGGTGCACAGGAGACGCCTCGCGATCTGACAGATTTGGAGCGTTTCTGCAATGAAGAGTGGGCGAATATCGCCAAGTCACGATGCGCCATGCTGATCGACTCAAACCCAAAAACACTGAGTGCTGCAATAACATCAAAAGGTGCTTCAACTAAGTATTAGTTTAAGGGTGTGCACACTTACGCAACCACATTATTTTGATTTTTTATTTTTACTCGCCCCCCTAAAAGATCTGTTTGTTGTTCAGAGGAGTCGTACAGGTGATAGGTCATATTACAGGTGGGAAAAGTTCTGAAATGATTTATCTTGGTCTCATTTTTTTTTTTTTACATCATAGAAGCCTGGCATTTTAACAGGGGTGTGTAGACTTTTTATATCCACTGTGTATGTGTGTGTGTGTATATGTATGTATATATATATATAAAAACATAAAATGTATATTTTCTTGCCTGTAAATCACAGTCATCTGCAGACAGCTGGATCTTCATTCCAGAAAACTACTCCAAAGTGGTCCAAGTACACATCCTCGGATTTATGGTTTTATCCATTTAATGGGATCAAGAAAGAAATTTGAAACTTTAACATTACGTGACATCTGAAGCACCTTCCACTGTTTGGGGAAAGTCTGAACATTTAACCGCATCAACGTCGTCAAAAATACGTAGCATTAAATAGTAAAGCACTGAGCGACTGTTACCTCCCCGAAAACAACATCATTTTCCTGTAACGGCACGTCCCCGAGTGTCTTATTCCTCTTACACCTGAGCTATTTGCTATTATAGTATTCTTTTTATTTATTAAAGAATGACGTCATACTTTTATGCTTATAATTACACAATGTTGCGGTGAAAAAAAGTTAGTTCCTGTTCTCACTTACGTTATAGCAGCTATAAACAAGAGGGAAAAAAAAAATCGCAGCTTGTTACATCACGTTACCGAGAAACCGCAAAGAAGCGTAAACGCGTCTGTCCCGAAGATGTCGGAAAAGTTACAGCTTTACCTCTGACTGTTACAAAGCGCTGACACTGGAGACTCCTTCCATACATGTTATATAAATGTCTCCTAACACACAAAGATTAGAGAATTAAGTAAAATCTTAAAAAAGGAGATTAAATATTTGGATGATTTTCAATCATCTGTTCATGTGCGAGATCAAATATATTAAAATGCAGGAAGATAAAGTTACTGACACTAGAATTGGGTTTGTCTGCATTTTATAAACTAGGATATTAAGGTTAAAAAAATAAATAAAAGACAGACAGTACACACACAATCATGTCCTTCTTCCAGCATTAAACGTGCGACATAAACCTGATGAATTCACTGTAAATAACTGAACAAATAGCTTAACAGTTGAAATCCAGATTTATTTGTCAAATGAAGGAGTAAAATCATTAAGAGACAACATTTCTACCATCACCACAGCACTAATCCACTTAACACCCCCCACTAAAAATGTAAAACTAGATAAAGATCAGTAAAACGCAAGCAAAGTGGGGAATATTTATTAGCAATGACACTTTCACAGGCAAGCCAAAAGAAGGTGCTAACGCTAATTTAAAGCTACTGAAGAAGGGAGAGGGAGAAAAATACCAACTACCTACAAATACACAACAAATCGTACAGATGCATACTAAAGAGAAAGAAGGAAGGGGGGGAAAAAAAAAAAAAGGCAGCATTTCTGAAAACGAGTTTTAGAACAGATCATCAGATTCGAATTTGGGCTTTGATAAACGCTTCGACTTTTCTAAACCTCATCAATCGATCAAAGAAACATTTACCAGCCTGACGCACGTCATGTCTTCACACGCAGCACTAACATAAGAACTCAATTTTCCCCCAAAACATTGTTTTTTTTTTTAAACTAATCTCCACAGAAGGGAGTTGAGGTGTGTAAAGTAATTTTTGGATTAAACATCCGACAAAAAGAGAAGGGGGGGGGAAAAAAAACAAAAACAAAACAAAACAAAAAAAACAGTCTTGATTTAAAGATTTTTTAAAGATTTTGAAGATTTAAAGAACTCGCAGGTCCGCCAACGGCCGTCTGGCTTTGAATGGAGTCCCCCTTTAAAGCCTCGCGCACCTGCCCCGGTGTACGCCGGCCTCGTCTGCCCCAACCTCGCCCTCGCTAAAGCCATCCAAAAACAGAGGCCAGAGGATGGTGGGAGGAGCGCGGCCGCCCCCCCGCCGTCTCCCGAGTGAAGTCCAGAGGCGTGTCGCTCAACGAGCCTCCTGCTCTAAAACACAAGCTTCGTTATCGATAGCTGACAGACGTGGCGTTATTATCGCTGATGAAGCAGGGGTTGGTTTGGGGGGAGGGGGTTGTTAAAGCTGGAAGAGCCTCATCCTCATCCTCACCCCCCCCACACCCCCCCTCCCCTGTCCTCAGTATTCCCCCCTCCCCTTGCACGTTTACGGGGAGACGGATGCAAACCCGAGAATCGTGTCGTTGGTGTTAGCTGGATCTGCTGCTGTGCTACGGGAGGGGGGGGAGGTCCCGTGTGGGCGCACGGGAGGGCCTCGACGCCCCCCCCAAACCCCCGTTTTTTTTGCCCGCATGCAGCTCTGTGGCTCCGACGCCCCAGACCCGGTGGATTCTGGTGGATTTCTAACCCTCGCTGGAACCGAAGTGAACCGACGCGGAAATCCCCGTTCACACCCACGCCGTCCAGCCTTCATACAGCTGTGCCAGGTTGTCCAGGTTCGTGGCTTCCTTGATGACGTAATCCACCTGCGGAAGAACACACACACGCGCACACACACAGGTTAGTCAGCGCACGTTGTTTAAAGAGTGCTGTAGAAATAATAGCGAGGAGGGATAAATGCCTGCTCGGTGACGCTCATTCTCCGGTTCGGGTCCACGTCCCGCCCTTCCAGCTTCGCCTTCACTCTCTTCCAAACACTCACGGCGTACGAGTTTCTCTCTTGCACAGCTGAAATAAATTAATTAATTAATTAAACGCTACATCAACCTGCTGAACCTTCATATTACATGGAAAAATATCAGCCATGTTTAGCGTACATGCCAGAACGTCGCAAAATGAAACCATAAAGACGATCTGAACATCTGGCTCCTGAACGAACCACTGAAACTGACCTTTAAACTCTTATAAATCAATCGAATCACGTGTTCGGTGGAAAACCGCGAGACGCACGGCCACACGCTCGCACAGAGTGTGTTCCTGCTTTACTTTCTTTCTGCTCTGAACGTTTCAGACAAAACAACGCGGTCACGTGACTCAAATCCACACGATAAACAAAAATAAAAGACGAAGGGCGTCTACAGTCACGTGGAATTGTTTTTCAGTGTTTTACATGGACTTATAAAATGTTATGGAACAGACTGCATAGGATAAAATAATAAAATAACGGATGAAGTGAAAATATAAGCACAAAAACAAGCATAATATAACCAGTACACAGAGAATTAAATAAAAATAGAACAAAAACAGCAGAAGTGACTCTGAATTAGACAATCTCTGAAGTGGCATCAGAACGGCATCAAGTGATTTTAAAAGGTTTAATTAATTAAGAAGATTTGATTGCAGTTTCAGTGCAAATTCACAAGTTAAATATAATATCAAGCAAAGTTTAGACGTTTCGGTGAAAGCATGCACAGACTAACCCTAACGATAACGTTATAGTTATACTGGAAAGAGCTGATGGTCATAAAGCTAAAGCGAAGGGATGAATATCAGGACGTTCTCGCACACCTCTGCCGGTTTTCGGGTCCCTGACGGTGCGTTTGGGGCTCGGGGCCAGGCTTTTGTTGGCGATGAGCAGGGTGCTGGGCGGGGTGTCTGCTGGGGTCCCCAGGTTGCGAGGAAGGGCTTTGCGAGCGTTCTGAGACATGCTGTCAGGCTGCGTCTTCACGCCACTGCACCGCACCGCTGTACACACACACACACACACACACACACACACACACGAACGTTAATGAAAACCACGACATTAGAATCGCTCTGTTGGGTTTGCGAAGGTGCTGTACTGATTTACATCTAGTGCTTAAACAGAGCAGAGGACGTGTACAGTGAGACAAAATGGCGGAGTTCCTATCTCTAGATCACAGAAACGGAATCCGGTCCCTTACCGGCGGCGAAGCTCGTCTGCACGGTTGACGTGGGGCTCACACAGTCACTTCCTCTGTCGGTGACGAGGGGAGACGCAAATCCAACCAGGCCGTTATACACGCTGCAGGAAACACACACACACACACACACACACACACACACACACACACACACGTGTGAGCTGAGAACACTGGACTGTACTTTAATACACAACAAAAAAATCTATTAAAATGAACTGCTTTGGTTATCTACGGATGAACTGAAACTATGAGCATCAGTACTCTGGGTACAAACAATAATCAGTCGATCATTTGTTTATGATTTAAAAGAGTAATACGTTTCAAGTACGTTTAAACATCTGGAGAGAGAGAGAGAGAGAAAATTAGAGACAGAGACAAAGGTAGAAGTGGAGAAAAAAATGGAGAGAGAGAGAGACAGAAGTGAGTGAGTGTGTATAATGAATATATAACAGGTGTGTAAACGCTAGAGAATTTATGCACTGTGTGCTGCCACATGATTGGCTGATTAGATAACTGCATAAATGAGCAGGTGTATAGGTGTTCCTATTAAAGTGGACGGTGAGTGTATACCGAGTGTGTGTAATGAAAACGTACGAGTGTGTGTACGTATAGCGAGCGTGTGGGTCACCTCTGGCTCTGTCCTTTGAGCTCCTTGAGGGTGGAGGGAATCTCCTGCAGCAGCTCCACCTGCTCCACGCTGCGCGGCTGCCCCGTCGCCTGCACCACCGTGAACAGCACGATCTGCACGTTATCCTGCCACGCCTTGTACTCGCACAGGAACTGACGCACACTGCCCTCATACATCACTTCCTCTCCGTCTGCAAGAGCGCTTTCCTCATCCTGAACACACACACACACACACACACACACACACAAAACAGGTCTTAGAGGATAGGAGTTAGAGAGCACGAACATGAGCACATACAGATGCACACACACAGAGAGGGAGAGAGGGAGGGAGAGAGAGAGAGAGAGAAAGAGGCACAGAGAGAAAGAGACAGATACAATGAGAAAGAAGGAAAGAGATGAACAGAGAGAGGCACAGAGAGAGAGATACATACAAACACACGAGACACAAAAAGAAGCACAAAGACACATACAGTAACATAACGATAATATAGAAACGGTGTAAAATCCCGACTTCTAGCTTCCAGGGTAGAACATGTTCGATTAGGTTATACGGTACACACACACACACACACACACACACACACACACACACACACACACACAGAGACACACACCTTGGCCATGGCGCGCAGCAGGTGCTTGACGTCAGCCAGTAGGCGGTTGTGGTTGGACAGGATGCCTTTAATGGTGTCCACCAGCAGCTGCAGGGTTTCAGTGACCGAGTCCAGCTGCTGCTCGCGTTCCTCCTGCACCGCCCTCTGACTCGCCATCTCCTGAGACAGGTGCTTCTGAGCGCACGCCAACCACTCGGGGGCGCCGATAGACAGCTCCATCACGGGACTCTACACACACACACACACACACACACACACCACGTTCAGAGCAGTGTGAATTTTATACAAACTAAACCCAAAACAAACGAGCAGCAGGATCAGTTGTAAAGGCTTGTGAACCACGCACTACTCAAATATAAGATCACGTAAAAAACGTTATTTTTGCAAAAATGAACGCGTTAGTGTCTGAGCCTTTTCCTTAATATGCAGACAAACACGGGAAGACATGAAATTAAACAGACGGGTACTACGTACAAGTAAACAAACAGCTTCTGACCAATCAGACTGCAGAATTCCACAGCGCTAAGAGCCGTTCTTTATAATGAGTAAGTGTTCTAGAGAGACGCACCAGTCTGTGGAGAAGCTGCAGCTCCAGAGAGGAGACAGAGGTGCTGAACTGGGCGGCGTAGGAGCACGTGGCCTGGCAGCGTTTCACCAGGTCGAACAGAGCGGCGTCCATGCTCAGGGCCTCGGGAGTGCGCGTGCGAAGGCCCTCGAAGTTGAGCACGGTGCTGCACAGGAAGGTGACCTGAGTGGCGCGCTGACTCTCCTTCACCACTAGGGCACGCCGCTCAGTTATGGTGCTCTCAAAGTCCTGCAGCACAGGCGCCAGCGCCGGGTTCGCCCCGCCCGCCCACTTCAACCGCTGCTCAATGCTGCCCTCGAGTGACGCCAGTTTCTCCTACAGGACCAAAAGCACACACCATTACGCTTTACTGATATGAACAGAATGAACACACCCACATCGAGGAGGAGGAGGAGACTGATGTCTGACCTGAACGCTGGCGATGGCCGCGTCGTCCTGGCTGAGCTTGTACAGCTTCTTCTTCATGTTGCTGAGGATGATGGAGCGAGGCGGAGGGCTGACCGTCATGGGCTGAGAGCGAGTCCCGAGAACGTCCTCGTGCTGCCACTGTAATGGGAAGATCAGAGTTTATCAGCTAACTGATGCGCTGTTTATAAAGGTAGAGCAACAACGTGAAACAAGTCACTTAGTGGAGCTTTTAATTTCTTTTCTATTTCAATATTTTACCCCAAATGCTCCACTGGAGCTACGAGGCTAATGGTGTAAGCAAAGCAAAGAGCACTCATAGCTACCAGTTTAGCATCATGTATGAATTACACTGAACTCCACAAAGCCGACCGAGGAGCCACCGCTGCGGTTATAAACCTCCTGAAACATTACCTGGAACATGGCGATGTGCAGCTGCGCCCGCTGCAGGCTGACCTTGTAGGCGTCTATGCTGAGCTCCAGACGGCGCACCAGGTCCAGCTTCTTCCACGCCGTGTCGTAGGAGCTGGCCAGCACCGTGGCTCTGTTCAGCAGCAGCTGGGAGATCCGTCCCGCCTGGACGCCCTGCTCCACCGCCTTCTTACACAGGTCATCCAGAGACACCTTCCCCTCGGCCCCGAAGTCTTTAGCCTCGACCTGAGCGATGAGGTCTGTGCCGAGAGCACTGAGGGCGCTGCAGAGAGCCAGACCCAGAGCCTGAGTGGGCAGACCCATCAGCATCTGCCTCACAAAGTCTGCCGTGAACGCTTTGATGGGCCGCGTCATCTGGTCCTCGCTGACCACCGTGGAGCCGCGGTACATGGGCTTCACTAGCGGGACGGGGCCGTTAGACGGCGGGGGCTCGTCAGTGGGAGAAGGGCAGGTGCCTGAGGGAGACGAGAAAAACCACGATCACAAATCAATCAGCTTGTATTATTATTATTTTAACCTGGATGCGTTTTCAAGCTCCAGAACCAGCAGCATGCTCCCTGATTAAAACACTCCATTTCCAACCAGGGGTCAATAAAAACATCACCTCGTCACGTTCTACCTGATAGCGTCTGAGCGAACGAGGCACACAGCCGGAAGAAGTCACGGATCGTTTGGAGCCTCTTGAGGAAGAAGATTTCCTCCAGGACCTGCCGCGTCTGCACGCTGTCAAAGAAATGCACCTGCGTGGCCCGAGCCTCCCAGATCACATCCACCTTCCTCCAAGCAGCAGGAACGTCCATGGAGTTCAACTGCAAGAAACAGCTGTGTGAGCTACAACGCTGTTCTGAATACAAACCAGATCAGACCCGGTAAAGTTCACGTCCGAGAGTCACCTTGTCTATCAGGAGCCCGAAAGCGCTCTCCAGCTGAGCGAACATCCCATCGAAGGCCACCAGCAGCATCTGCCCCGCGCTCATTTTAGGCGTGTCCTGTACGGAGCCCTCCATGTTCCGAGGCTGGATCAGCTCCGAGTACTGGACTCGCAGAACCCTGAAGAGGCACACGACCAGGTCAACGAGATACAACGAGGGACGAGTCAATATTTTTTTTCATGTATTGAATGAAGATTCAAGACAAACTTAAAATGCGGCTCATCTACACACAGATACATGGTGCTGAATATAATAAATTAAAAAAAAAAAAAAAAAAAAAAAAAGAGTGATTTCCGTTCTAGTCAGCGTTCTAGCACTTTCACTCCGTCCATCTAACGTGTGAGTATTTAATTCCTGTTTTATTGTGAGAGATACAAAGAGTACCAGCTGCCTCATATATCGCGGGTTTAAACCCGAGACCTCTCCGTTTGAACCCGACTACACTCCAGACGGCGTCTTTACCTGGTGACCTCGAGGTAGTGTGCGTCGGCGTCCTCGTCCAGCCCCATGGCGGCGTTGCGGAGGTGAGCCTGCAGCGCCTCCCCCAGGCCCTGCAGGGACACGCCGTCCGCACACTGCTCTATCAGAGAGTCCAGCTCGGACAGCATGCTCTCCAGGGTGCTCTCGCCCTTCAGCATGCAGCGCAGAGCCTCGGGGAAGATGATCTGACGGAAGTTGGTGTTCAGCTCCTGCAAAGACAACGGCGCTGTTGAATTCTGGATTCTGATTGGTTCAGAAGCGGCTGGTTGATTTTCTACAGCAGCAGCTCTGATGATAGCGTGGTTGCAGACTACAGGTTTAATCAGAATGCAAACTCCGAGTATATACGAGTTACCCAAAAAACGGCCGTCAGCTCACCTGCAGGCAGGTGTAGACTCCGTTGGCCAGGTAGACGGCCTGCGAGGTGTCCTCGGGGCTGAGGACGTCCAGGTCGTGGGACTGGAGCTGGCATTCTTTCAGCAGCTGCACCAGACACGTGACGTTTCCGCTCATGCTGCAGAGCTCCTCCAGAAACCAGGCTCCATCCCGGGACGTCAGCTCCACCAGCTGCTCTCCTGCGCTCGCCGCCGCGCCCTCCATCACCAGGTTTCGCCTGCAGACGGACGAAGAAAAACAAACCCAAGCTCAAAATCCATAAAATGTCTTTCTTCATCTCTGGAGCAGCCTGTTTTGCTGTAAAGACACTCAGTCAGTCCTACAGCAGTGACAGTCATCTTTAGATGCAACGTGGAGTTGAAAAGAAAATAAAGAATACAGCTAGATATGTTTTTTTTTAAAATATTTTGGGCCTATATAGTTAAGCCAGAAAGCTGCTGCTAGCTCGTATCTTTCTGTAGATCAGTGATGCAGCGGAGAGCGCGCTGATGAGACCAGTACGTCCGGGTTACTCTTACACACCGATATCGGGATGTCAATCAACTACACACCCGATTTATAGTCATCACCTTCGTCATCACTTTTCTATACGATGATACTCTGACACTGACTTTCAAAGTGCAACCCTTTTATTAATTAGTAGATTTATTAATTCTATACTAAAAAAACCTTGTTACTGATTTAAGAGCAAAACATTCAGTGCTGAAAAATTAAAATTGTATCTTTATTAATGAGACGTACAAGGTATAAATGTGTGTGTGTGTGTGAGAGAGTGAGAGTGAGAGAGAGAGAGAGAGAGAGAGAGAGAGAGACCTGGTAAGAGTGCAGAGGGCGGAGATGATGATCCCGGCCAGGCTGAAGGAGGCGAGCTCTGCGTCCTCGTGAAGGAAGACCTTGATGCAGCGCTCGATCTCCTGCAGCTGCTCCTCACACACGGGCACGCTCGCCCCCTCCGCCTTCAGCCTCTCCACCTGACGCAGGAGGCGCGTGTTCGTCTCCGCCGCGTGGTGCTGCAGCGCCATCTCCACACTCGACAGGAACTGACACGTGGCGGCCGGCGGCTGGGGGGCAAACTGCATCTCGTAACTGGACGCAGTGGTACGACAAGGTCAGAGGTCAGAGGTCGTTATTACCAGACACTTAAAACAGACCTTCAGTTACAGGTACAGTGAAAAAAGTGCGAAATTAAGCTCTCTGTGTAGATGGTTTGAGGTTGTAATCAGGGCTACGGAATATAATACACTTAATTTAAAAAAACAGCTTTATATGTAAAATTATTTAGTTAAAGTTCACAGAATTAAACGTCTTCCACTTCGAGGCTACTTTTATTCAATGACTACAAAAATAATCACTCGGTTTTTCCACATAGTTTTTTTTTGGAAATACAGTTCTCTTTTTTTGCAAAAAATATGCAGGATTAATTTTCCTCTTTTTATAACTTATTAAATACTAATTTATGTTTTAATTTTGTAACGAAATGATTCGCAGAATTCAAACTTTCCACAGTTCATGAAACAGTTTTGCTTGCAGTTTGTTAAGCATCACAATATATATATATATATAATATAATATCATCCACCGCGCTGTTAGTAATCTGAGAGAAATCTACAGTGAGGTCCTGAGCTGTAGATGTGAGAGACTCACTGGTGATAGACGGCCTGGCAGTGCTCCACCGTCATGTCACACACCAGCTCCTCCATCCACTGCTTCCAGGTGTAGACCCTGTGGCGGTGCAGGACGGCGCGCGGGTACAGCAGGGCCACGGTGGCGTAGCTGTGCAGGTGCTCGAGGCAGGCGCGCAGCATGGAGCGGCGCTGCTGCAGGAGAGCGCTCACCTCCGCCTCCAGAGCCTCGCACTGGCTGATCAGATGAGCCTGACCTGCGTTCTGCAGGAACGCTGTAGCGGGGACGTAGCTGGGCGGACCTGCACGCAGGGGAAGGAGAAAAATACGTTAATGACATCTCGCTAACTCACTGCTTCATCCCTCAGCTGGAAATATAAAACCCAAGAAAGAAAAAATAGCATCAAGGCTGTGTTTTAAATCCTACAGAGATCCCGACCCGACCCGACCCGCTGAAGCACAGGGCTGAGTACCGAGGTCTATGGGGCTGCTGATCTCCTGCAGCAGGCTGGCGAGCTGCGTGGCCTCCAGACTCCCGAACGCCGCCTGGTACTGAGAGATCCACTGGTCCAGATCCGACAGCTTGCTCTGGATGGCATCCTGTACGGTCCTCTGCCTCGACTGCAGCTGCGTGTGCTCCGAATACCTGGCGCATCAGAGAGGACGCGAGCGTTAATGCCGCCTTCACGTACCTGCGTCAGATTTCTACCTGATTAAACACTGTTTACCACCCTGACGTTGATTACTTTCCTACAACTGCGTGTCCC
Source organism: Pangasius sanitwongsei (assembly GCA_037576675.1). Lineage (NCBI taxonomy): Eukaryota > Metazoa > Chordata > Actinopteri > Siluriformes > Pangasiidae > Pangasius > Pangasius sanitwongsei. The sequence goes on along the minus strand of CM075015.1, from coordinate 754,741 downwards.
TAAAGCATTCTCTTCCTCCTACATCGAAGCAGTAATTACATTATTGACATTATCAGTACTAAAAGTGCTGTACGAGTCCCTGCGAATGATCTGTTGCTATAGAAACGAGAACATTATTATAAACCTGCACTACTGCGACTGTTATTTTTTAAATTAGCGGTTTAGCGTTTAGCGGTGGTGCCGACCTGTGCTCCAGCGTGTGGATGGGGTGGTCCACTCTGCTGTCCGCTCCCTCCAGGAACTCCATCTCCTCCAGCAGCTTGCCCTGCGCCTTGTCCACCTGAGCGAGCTGCTCCTGCAGACTCAGGTACTCCTCCACGGCCATCTCCACCTGCGGCAGCACCGCCTGCATCTCGTCACGGTTCTTGAACCAGTTCACCTGCAAATAAGTAAATAAAGATTTGATTTTCCCCCCCACTAAGTATTCAGACGCAGCCATTGTGCACGTCGCCATGGAAACACGGCGTCTGGACTCTGTGGATGGTTTCATTTATAAAGGACGCGGGTCCACCTCACCTTGATCTCGGCTACGCGTGAGGAGAACAGGCTGCGCGTGATGTCCCTCTCCATCTCCCTCTTGCTTTGCTTGTTCTCGGCCTGCTGTCCTCCTCCGCCGTACACGGCGCCGGCGAAGCCCACCTCCCCGCCCGCCGTCCAGTCCACCAGGGGGTCGTACACAAACGCCTCCAGCAGGGTCAGGAGGGTCTCTCTGCCCCGACGCATCATCTGAATCACCTGAGGCACACGGAGAGGAAGTGACGTCAGTAATGACTGAGGAAGGGACAGGTAGAACGCGTCGAGAACTCGGAGAACGCCTCTCACCTGTTCACAGGAGAGTCTGAAGATTCCTTCCACTCCCGTGACTCCTAACGCCGTCTCAATGTTGTGCGTCATACGGAAAGGAACCTTCTCCGGAACCCTCAGACTCTTCCCTGTTATCACACACACACACAGTCCATCACGCGTGTGTCAGAAACGGCAGCAGGAGGTAGAGCGTTACCTGCGCAGGTGAGCGA
>CM075015.1:697414-718502 GCA_037576675.1 Pangasius sanitwongsei | reverse complement strand
ATACTAACTAACTCCAGATACTAACTAACTCTAGAGTTAGCTGTTATTTAGATACTAGCTAACTCCAGACACTAACTAACTCCAGATACTAACTAACTCTAAATAACAGCTAATTCTAGATACTAGCTAACTCCAGATACTAACTAACTCTAAATAACAGCTAATTCTAGATACTAGCTAATTCTAGATACTAACTAACTCCCGGTACTAACTAACTCCAGGTACTAACTAACTCTAGCTATCTCTAGATACTAACTAACTCTAAATAACAGCTAACTCTAGATCCTAGCTAGCAACGCTGGATAGCCTATATTTATATTTTTCCATTTCAATTACATCAACAACCTGAAGCAAGAAAGTGGACAATATGACTAAATCTAATAAATCCAATTAATTAGCTTTCATTTCTTAGCTAATACTGAGGCAAATGTCTTCAATGTTTCTCCTCTCGTCTTTTTTATTTTTGCACTTTTCCACCCCAGATAGATATGAACCCTTCATGATCACCGTTTCTTTGTAATGCTCTGATGTTACTTCCTTAATTTCGTTATTCGTAAATACTCTAAACATCGTAAATTCTAGTGTCTATTCTTTTCACACCACAAGGGGGCGCCCTGCGACCGCCTGATACATAAACCTTTTTGCCAAACGACAGTAAACTGTGTTTTTTTGCACACTTTTTTTTTTTTTTTTTTTTAAATAGTGGTGATCCCTGTCCCCTAAACGATGCTTATAGCATGAAATGTCCCTGAATTTATTCCCTGCAGCCTGAAAGTCACTTAAGATTTTAAGGTTTTTACGGTTTTTCACTGTCAAAGGCAACAGAATTGCAGAAACGTAGACTGTGTGTAAATTAGTACAACTGAAGGGCAGGTAATAAATTTGTTAATAAGTCTGTTTCTGTGATGTAAAGACAAAATTTTTGTTTATCAAGATTATTCTTTAGTGTCAGAACTGATCAGAAAGTTTCTTAAAATATTGACAAATATTTGCACCTCTGATACTAAAAGCATTTAAACAGAGGCTGTGAAAAAGTTTTTAGTTTGCATTCATACTGTAGGACGGTGAGTCACAGAAAAAAACTGACATAAATTAGAATTGAACTGTATTTTTTTTCTAGAGGAATCTCGTTAAGCTGTGTTTTCATTTGACTCACCCTCGTACTTTGAACAGTTTTTTTTGACGTATCTCACTGACTTTAATCAGCATTGCACCGAACACGTAATGAAGCATGCTTGGTGACTTTTATCTATCGTTTCCTCTGTCGACTTTGTACGAGGAATTGGAATTGGAATTATAATAATTATTAAGTTTTAAGTCATCTGTGACCTATTATTTACTAACTAACTCTAGATACTAACTAACTCTAGGTACTAGGTTACTCTAAATAACGGCTAACTCTAGATACTAGCTAACTCTAAATAGCTAACTCTAAATAACAGCTAACTCGAAATAACAGCTAACTCTAGATACTAGCTAACTCTAGATACTAGCTAACTCTAAATAGCTAACTCTAAATAGCTAACTCTAAATAACAGCTAACTCTAAATAACAGCTAACTCTAGATACTAGCTAACTCTAAATAGCTAACTCTAAATAGCTAACTCTAAATAACAGCTAACTCGAAATAACAGCTAACTCTAAATAACAGCTAACTCTAGATACTAGCTAACTCTAAATAGCTAACTCTAAATAGCTAACTCGAAATAACAGCTAACTCTAAATAACAGCTAACTCGAAATAACAGCTAACTCGAAATAATAGCTAACTCGAAATAACAGCTAACTCTAGACACTAGATATTTTTGTATACACAATTTAGCCTCTTTATTTGGAATCTTGCTTGAATGTTGCTATAATTTACTGATTTGCGAATCACGATGCATCATGAAAGAAAACCAGCGACAGTTCAGTGCGGAGTGCTGCGGCGTCTCCTGATGGTCAGATGGTCACTTACATCCTCTCGGCATCCTCTTGACCACTTTCAGGCAATGTGGCCTCCTGGAATGTAATTATAGTGCGGTTTATTTTAGAGACCAGCAGCAGCAGGCCTGTCTGAGAAGAGAGTCCGGCTGTAAGTGGCTGCAGAATGACTCATATCTGTGTGTCCTGTCTCTCACTGTGGCACTCGTGGCTCCTCGGAGAGATAAGGACAGATCCATGGCCTTTAATAGCGCCGGGACCCTGCAGGGCTCCAGATAAAGCTGCCAGCAGCACAATGGCGTGCGGGGACGGAGGACCGGAGGAGGAACGAGTCATCACAGTGAGATGTTACAGTGAGATGATTTTTGAGCCTGGTTGTTTAGTACAAAGCATTTCAAATTGAAGTTTTTTTTTTAAATTCATTCCTCTTCAGTAAGGGCTTTATCTTGGTCAGGGTCACAGTGGCTCTGGAGTCTATCTCAAGAATGGACTCAATATGGCTTGCGCAAGCTGCATACACAGTTATTACTCTAAATGATTACGTCATCTGCGCAGAACCTGGTCCTTGAAATGCTGAAACGCGTGCAGTGCTCTGAAAAGCCTGGGCCTTCGTTAAATCTAGTGCTGAATAATAGTGAGCTACACTGCATTCAACCTGCGGTAATCCACGCAGAAACGCGTTTCCCCATCTTTGTTGGGTACGAGCACAACAACGCTTTTCCGGTCACCTGTTTCATTCCCAAATCTTCCCGAACCACTTTCCTCTCATCTTCAGGCTGCCTATACGTCTCACCAGGAGCGAGTCTCGATTTGTGTGCTCAGTAAGATCAGTGCGTTCAGGTGGGAAAGAAAAAACATGGGAACACTGAGATTGCAACTCGGCAGCCTTCGCTGTCTCTGGAAGACGGTCTTCCAAAGAGATGGGAATGGGATTGGATGCTGGATATTTTTGGACTCGGGAGAAACAGATGTTGTTAATCCTGCAGGTAGATCAATGACCGGATGACGTAGAGGAACAGAAAATAAACAGGGCATCGGGAATACCTCCACCATCGCTCCTAACACCTCAACCCAAAGTTACACCCTCCCTCTAAACCCCACCCAGCCTTCTACAGCCCCTTTTACCCCCATCGGTGCTGATCAGCCAGGAAGTCTAAAGTGTGCCTCATTATTATTATTTTTTTTTCTGTACTGGTGCTATGAGGCCACTGGAACTCAATGTTACCAAACTCCTTTCTATAAACACACGTCAGAACACTCATTAAGCTCCGTAATCCTAATATTAACATGAATGCTTTTATAAGGCGTCTCCATCCAGGCTGTATTCCTGCATCGCACCCAGCGTTTCCCGGGGATTAGCTCTGGATCCAACACCACCCTGACCAGGATAAAGCGCTTACCGTAGATGAATAAATGAACGAATGGACATCTTTAATCAGCAGAAATCTGTAGTTCTTTCTGTCTGCATGCAGTAAAAGGAGGTGTGTTCTGTAGTCAGTGCACGTTCAGTTAGATTAGAGAGCTTAAATGAGGAACAAAGGTCATGGGTCACAGTGAATGGCTTTCAGTAAACATGATTTAACTCCAAATCTTTGTAATGAAAATTGAAAATATTAAACACACACACACGCTTTCTCTCTCTCTCTGTCTTCCTCTCTTTCTCTTTCTCTCTCCATCTGTCAGTCTCTCTATCTCTTTCACCATCTGTCTGCCTATCTATCTGTTTCTCTCTCTCTCTCTCTCTCTGTCTTCCAGTCTCTTGCTGTCTCACTCTCTCTCTCTCTCTCTGCCTATCAGTCTCCCACTCTCTCTCTCTCTCTCTTTGTCTGTCTGTCAGTCTCCCACTCTCTCTCTCTCTGTCTGTCTGTCAGTCTCCCACTGTCTCTGTCTCTGTCTCTCTGTCTGTCTGTCAGTCTCCCACTGTCTCTGTCTCTGTCTATCTCTCTCTGTCTGTCTGTCAGTCTCCCACTGTCTCTGTCTCTCTCTCTCTCTGTCTGTCTGTCAGTCTGTCTCCCACTGTCTCTGTCTCTCTCTCTGTCTGTCTGTCTGTCTGTCAGTCAGTCTCCCACTGTCTCTCTCTCTCTGTCTGTCAGTCAGTCTCCCACTGTCTCTCTCTCTCTGTCTGTCTGTCTGTCAGTCTCCCACTGTCTCTGTCTCTCTCTCTCTGTCTGTCTGTCTGTCTCCCACTGTCTCTCTCTCTCTGTCTGTCTGTCTGTCAGTCTCCCACTGTCTCTCTCTCTCTGTCTGTCTGTCTGTCAGTCTCCCACTGTCTCTGTCTCTCTCTCTCTCTCTGTCTGTCTGTCAGTCTCCCACTGTCTCTGTCTCTCTCTGTCTGTCTGTCTGTCTGTCTGTCAGTCTCCCACTGTCTCTGTCTGTCTCTCTGTCTGTCTCTCTGTCTGTCTGTCAGTCTCCCACTGTCTCTGTCTCTCTCTCTGTCTGTCTGTCTGTCAGTCTCCCACTGTCTCTGTCGCTCTCTCTCTCTGTCTGTCTGTCAGTCTCCCTCTGTCTCTGTCTCTCTCTCTGTCTGTCTGTCAGTCTCCCACTGTCTCTATCTCTCTCTCTCTCTGTCTGTCTGTCTGTCAGTCTCCCACTGTCTCTGTCTCTCTCTCTCTCTCTCTCTGTCTGTCTGTCTGTCTGTCAGTCTCCCACTGTCTCTGTCTCTCTCTCTCTCTGTCTGTCTGTCAGTCTCCCACTGTCTCTGTCTCTCTCTCTCTGTCTGTCTGTCAGTCTCCCACTGTCTCTGTCTCTCTCTCTCTCTGTCTGTCTGTCTGTCTGTCAGTCTGTCTCCCACTGTCTCTGTCTCTCTTTCTCTCTGTCTGTCTGTCTGTCAGTCTCCCACTGTCTCTGTCTTTCTCTCTCTGTCTGTCAGTCTCCCACTGTCTCTGTCTCTCTCTCTGTCTGTCTGTCTGTCAGTCTCCCACTGTCTCTGTCTCTCTCTCTTTCTCTCTCTGCCTATCAGTCTCTGTCTCTCTCTCTCTCTCTCTCTCTCTCTGAGTAGGAAGAGTCTGGCAGAGGGTTTAGGAGTCTCGCCCACCCTCTGATCGAGCCCAGTCTCCACACAGCCGTGTTGCACACGCGTGCACACACACACACACACACACTCGGCCACAATTGCAGTGTGTGAAAATGCTCTGGTGTGGATTGTGCTTGGCCCTGTGGCTCAGCAGCGTGCCGCTTTGGGCTCTTCCCTCCACCAGCATGAAGATCACTCAGGGTGAGTCCGACTCCACGGCATTTTCTTACTTCACTCCTTCAGGAGCTACGCACTCTCTTTTATCCTCTATGTTTAAAATCCATGTATCTTCTGCATGCTGAGAGTTTCTTCCTGGAGTTTGCTGTTGTGAGAATGTGAACAGTACAGGATGAATACCTCCCTGCTTTATGAGCGTTTACACTGTGACCTACTTCAGGAGGAAGAAAATTAAAGTTTGAGCTTCACTCACAGACTAACGCAGACTTGACCACTGAGTTTTACACGTTTATCTTAATGTACCAGCAAAATCAGCAAATAGAAAACATTCAGTCTTCAAAACATTCAATCACTTTCTAGCATAAGATAACGTCTTATAAGAGAGTCATGAATATTAATGTAAGTATAGATGTGTATATTTTCACCTGTGTGTTTGTGTAGAATCCATCAGAGTTGCTGTAAACTCAAATCTGCTGTAATTCCGTATAAATAGATATTAAATAATGCACTGAAAACAGCTAAAAAATAACTAACTAACTAACAAACACTGAGTGTAAATTTTCAGTCAGTCATTTAACAGCTTTTTATACTTTTTATAACTTTTATAACCAACACCATTTTTACTGATTATTTCGCCTGCACTTTGTTAATTAAAACTCAGAATACAGTAATAGGTTTAGTGGATGACTGTCAGTTTCTCAAACTCAAATAAACATCATTTATAATGCACGTTAAACCTGACGTTGTTTGTGGGCTCCTCAGTGTCCGAATGATTCATCTGTCATTGGTGTCCCACTGATGCTCCGTTCACAAATCTCTGTGTAAAATAAAAGACATTTTAAACACAGGTAAAGTTTCCTTCATCGTGCACGTTTCAGATAAAACATTAACAAAACCTACAAAATCACGTTTGCGTGTTTTACCTCACTGTAACTATACCTTACCTTCAAATATAATCATTAAAACGCTTAACAAATCAGATTTTTTTTTCATTCACTCAAACCTGTTACCCGAACACATTAAATATTTGGAATATTCACAAGTCACAAGTACAACAGGAAGTTCATCCCAATTACCCCAATTTCCTGAAGATCATGAGAAGAAGAAAGTACAAAAATATCCAAATTAACGACTAAAAGTCAATCATTAATACTTAAAAAAAAAACAGTAAGTAAATCATTAGACTGTCCTTAATGTTTGGATGCTACTTAACCACATATTGTAGATTTGTAGAATTCTATACTAAAAAAAAAAACGCTCAAAACTTTTACTCATTTAAGAGCAAAATGCAGCAAAGAAACCTTGTAAAGTTTGAGATAGTCGGTTAACACGTTGTTTAAATGCTTAAATGGGTGTTTTCTTCAATTCAACATTGAAAAATAATTTTTTTTAAAGGGTTAAATGGCTTCTGAGAGCATAATGTGTTCCAGTTTTACTCCAAATAGCATCACATTCATAAACGTAAATAAATTATTGTAATATGATATGATATATATGATATATATGACATCATTGCTCAGATGTAGCTCCTTCATTCACACCAGACACTGTGGTAGATGAGGGACAGAACAGGAGTTGGAGAACCTTGTTAGAACCCATGTGGTCCTCTGTCAGTACCACAGTTTTACGCTGTAACTCTTCCCCGTTCTCCAGCTCTGCCTCTGCAGCTTCCTGACTCGAGTCAGCCCGCCGTCTGTCCGCTCTTCTGGACCGAGTTTGACGGCTACTGCTACCGTTTCTTTCCCCTGAACCGCACGTGGGCCGAAGCCGACCTGTACTGCGCCGAGTTCTCTAATGGTCACCGTTCAGGAAAACTCGCCTCCGTACACAGGTAACACGGAGACACGTGGATCATCCAGAGCGCGCATGACATAACTTCAGCGCACTGTTATAGAACTGACATGTCTGTGTTTGTGCTCAGCTGGGAGGAGAACGTGTTCGTGTACGATCTGGTGAACAGCCGCGTCCCGGGAATACCGACGGATATCTGGATCGGCCTGCACGACCGGAGACAGGTGAGACCTCAGCGGCGCCGTGGAGCTCGGCTTGAGCAGAACAGGGTTGCCAGGGTCGCCGCGTTTACGCCAAATTAGTTTTGGAGCAAGTCCGCAGGTGGCGTATTTCATCATCATGAGATCATGCAAATAAAAAAGAAACAAAAAAATCATCGGAATTAAATCTATAATCAGATCTTAAACTGTGATCAAGTGGATTTTTTTTAATCCTCATTGCTCTTTATGCAGCACTGTACAGTTGGAATGCTTATTATTCTGAGACCTGGCAACCCTTGAGTGCATGGAGATGATGGAGATGATGGAGATGATCGTCTCCTTGGTCCACATAAACAACACAAAACATAGCAACATAAAAATGCCTATGATTCATTTCTCACCCTTTTTAAATTCTTATTTATTTATTTATTTATTTATTTTTTATCATTTTGGATGTCTTTTATCTCTAACACAACAAGATCTGTCAGAAATCCTAAAAAAAAAAAATTCTATTTAGCAAAATTTTTACCTTTACAAGCAGAAGCTAACTGACTTTAGTAGCTAGTAGCAAGTTTGCTAACACTGGGTTAAATATTATATTGTGTAAACTGCAAATGTTGCTAGCTATTATGCTACTTATTGTGTAAACCCAGAGCCCATATGCTAACAACAATCTAACATTAAGCTAACTGACATATTTTGTAAACATGTAGCCAATATGGCTAACATACTACTGAAGATAAATCTAACTACTGTGCTAACTATTATGCTTACTGTTGATTAAACTAGTAGCCCATGTCACCAGCAAGCTAGCTAACATGCTAATTACTGCAATAATTATAGCATAAATCTAGAGGTTAGCAAAATATTTACAATTATGCTAACTACTATTTTGTGTAAACAAGTGGCCATTATAGCTAACAAGCTACTTAACATTAGGCTAACTACTATGCTAACTGTTATGCTAATTATTGTGTATATTAGCTACTGTATATATGTGCATATTAGCTAAATTAACTATATACTTATTAATTACGGGTATTATTGTGTAAAACCGAAGCTAGTGTAATGCTAGCAATAAACCCAACACTTTCAGTTGCAAATTGTCTAATGTTAGGCTAACTATTATGCTAACTAGAAGCCAACGTCACTAGCAGGCTAGCTAACATTATGCTAACTATTATATTGTGTAAACAAGTAGCCATTATTGCCAACAAGCTTTTGAACATTATGCTAACTTCTATGCTATGTTAATTGTTCAAACTAGTAGCCAATGTTGCTAACTAGTTAACTAACATTAGGTTAACTGTTATACTAATTATTGTTAAACCAGTAGCCAACATCACTAGCAAGTGATCTAAAATTAGTCTAACTTCTGTGCTAATGATTATGCTAATTATGTAGACAAGTAGCTGAATTCACTAGCCAGCTAGCTAACATTATGCTAACTATAATAGTCTGTAAATTGTGTACTTTTGTGTAAGATATTAAACATTATGCTAACTATTATACCAATCATTGTGTAGCTAATGTTGCTAGCAATCTAAGTGAACTATTATCCTAATTATTATTATTTAAACCAGTAGCCATTGTCACTAACTAGCTATCATTATGCTAACTAATATGTTGTGTAAACGAGCAGCCGTTATCTGTACCATAGCTACAGATCATTAACTGATATGCTAACTGTTACACTGTTTATTGTGAAAAATGTCACTAGCAAGCTAGCTAACATTAGGCTAAATATTATACTGTGTAATATAAAAGTTAGCCAGGTTGACTAGCATGCTAGCTAGCTATTTCATTAGCTATTGTGGAAATCAAATCTAGCTAAACCCCAAACCTCAGTGTCCTCATGATCATTAAAAATAATTGAAGTATAAATATATAAATATCTATTAGCATCTGTTAGCAAAAGGTTAGCTATAATTCCCTCATCAGCTGTAATTAAAACACAATGAGCTCAATGATAGTTTACAGCCTGGTGGATCGAGCGGCTCTGTGATCCTCCTGTAGGATCCACGCAACACCGTAAATCCTCTCCGAGCTTCAGAGAGAGTTTGGGTTTGAGTAAAAACCTGCGAGCATCACGGCGACGAGGTGGAGACCGCGTTCCTGCTACACGTTAGAGCCGGGAAACACGCGGCGACGTTACATACACCATCAGGACGTTTTTCCTTTCTTAGACATTTTACTCGATTCACTTCAGTTTAAAATAATTCAGCTTTATTTTAATTCAACACACATATACATACAAACACACACGTACAAATAGACACACACACACACACACACACACAAACATAGGCATACATACAAACACACACGTACAAATAGACACACACACACACACGCACACACACAAACATAGGCATACATACAAACACACACGTATAAATAGACACACACACACACACAAACATAGGCATACATACAGATACACACATACATACAAACACACACGTACAAATAGACACACACACACAAACATAGGCACACATACAGACACACACATACATACAATCACACCCGTACAGATAGACACACACACACACACACACACACAAACATAGGCACACATACAGACACACACATACATACAATCACACCCGTACAAATAGACACACACACACACAAACATAGGCATACATACAGACACACACATACATACAAACACACCCGTACAAATACAAACACACACAAACATACAGATACACACACACACAAATACATACTGTATTTAGTATACACACATGTACGAATTGGCACATATACACACACATACAAACATAGGCATCCACACACATGTACAAATACGCACAAATACACACATAAATACATACATATCCTTGTGTGGACGTATTCGCAGGAGGGCACCATGGAGTGGACGGACGGATCACCCTATGAGTACAACTACTGGGACGGAAACCAGCCGGACGATGGAATCCACCGTATCTCTGAGGAGGAGGACTGTGTGGAGATCTGGTACAGACAGAACAGCGGTGAGTCTCACACTCAACCTCCTGATGTGTGTGTGATGATGGCGTGTAGTGTATGATGATGATGATGATGTTACGTGTGTGTAGTGTATGATGATGATGTTACGTGTGTGTAGTGTATGATGATGATGTTACGTGTGTGTACAGTATGATGATGATGATGATGATGATGATGATGTTACGTGTGTGTTTCTCTTTTTTCAGCACTCAGGTCCTGGAATGACAACAGCTGTGACAAAGCTTTTCCTTTTGTGTGTAAAATCCCCATGCTGGAGCACTAAGGTCCTGCACTGAGCTCATTACTGAGACACGGCCCTCACACACACACGCGCACACACATACGTGCACATGCGGACACGCACACGCACACACACGCACAACACTGCTGCTCAGCGCAACGTCCATCTGGACTTCATTTAAACTAGTGACTCATCTCATCACACTCACACACACACACCGTGTCTTGCATAAGTATTCACCCCCTCGAACTTTTCCCTGGTTGTGTAGTGTTATAATCTGGCCCTGAAATGAATTTAATCAGGATTTTTTTCAAGTCATGAATCTACACAAAACACCCCATAATATTGAATCAATATAATTTGTGAAACTTATTTACAAATAAAAACAATAAAATTTGCATAGACTGCATAAGTATTCACCCCCTTTACTGTGAAATTCCTAAATTAGTTCTACAGTACCCTGTTACCTCCAGAAGTCATACAATTAGTTAAATGGAGTCGATCTGTGTGCCGTTAAAGTGTCACAAGCTCTGCTCTCAATATAAATAAACCTGCTCCTGTTCCTGGAATGGAACCCAGAGTTTGTTAGGGAACATGTCTAAACAAACGGCATCATGAAGACCAGGGGGAGATCAAAACAAGTCCGGGACAAAGTTCTGGAAAAGTATCAATCAGGGTTTGGTTATGAAACTTGGAACATCTCAGAGAGTCACATTTAATCCCTTATTTAAAAAAAAAAGTTAAGAATACAGCACAACTATGGCTCTTGGGATTAGTCAGAGCAGCAACCAAGAGGCCAAATGTAACTCTCAGCATGATGCTACCGCCACCGTGCATAACTGTAGGGTTTGGTTTCTGTCAAATGTAACGATTTCTCTTCAGAGCCGAGACGCTTTTTCCAAATAGGATTTCATTCAGGTTTCTTTTTTTTTTTCTTGCTGCTCTTCCACAAAGCCCAGCATTGTGGAGTGTCCAGGCTGCTGTTGTCCTGTGAACAGTTTCTCCCATCTGAGCTGTGGATCCGTCCAGTTCCTTCTGAGTTACTGTACAAAGCGATACACCCTGAGAACATCATCCTCACTGTGAAGCATGGTGGTGGTAGCATCATGTTCAGAGTTACGGTCTCCTCTGGGCAGAGTCAAGGCTCTGTCGTATTCTTTCCATTTTGTAATAACGGATTTTATATCTCGCTGTGAGATGCTCAAAGTTGTTTTTTTTTTTTTTTTTAAATAACTAAACCCTGACTGATACTTTTTTCAGAAATTTGTCCCTGACTTTGTAAGTATTTTATTTGTAAATTTATTAGTGAATAACACAAACACACACACACACACACTCTCACATGTTTTCACTCTGCTGGAACTGCATGATGTTTCTACACACAGTTTTTTGGTGTTTTGATGTCATGTGTGATTGTAGCTCAAATAGAGTTCTCATTAAACTGGTCTGTCAGCTGGTCAGAGTCCAGTCGGAAAGTGACACACACACACACACACACACACACACACACAGAGCCTGTGCTTGTTTTTCACGCAGATGTTCGTCAGCAGTCTCCACCCTCGCCCAGCCGTCTGCTCCGTCGCCGTACAATGTGATTTGATTGTGAACACACACACTCCCTTACACCACTATATTCACACACACACACACACACACACACACATTAATCTCTGTCTCGCTCTATAAGCTTCTGCTTTAAAACGTTTATTTAGCAACCTGTAAGCAAAGACGGCATGTCCCAAGTCACTGCTGTTACTGTAATTGTTATGAAGAAGTGCAACAAGATGACATCATTAAATAAACGCCTGCCAAAGACACACACACACACACACACACACAGAGTCATGGAACACACACATCATTTATTCCAAACATCACCTCAGCCAGAGTTTTGTAATACATATATAGGCGTTTATTTCCTCTGATATCTGTTGTAGGGCCCTCGATAGGGGACAGAGTGCTGCAAACTTCTCTAAAATAAGGGGGGCATTTATTTACGCATATTTTATTCAAGACAAGACACAGCAATTTTGGTCACATTTTTGGATAAATTGCATCTAGAGCATGTTAAACTGTAGTAATAAAAATATATTAAAAAAATGAACAGAAAAGTGTTTCACATTAAGTGAAAATTTGATGTAGGGCTTAAGCTCCGCCCACTTCCCAACCATGTCATGGCATAAATCCCCGAAAAGCCCATTTTTATGGCATTATGATGAACACATCAGTTTCCTTTATAAACCTTATAAGCCTCACTGACAACACACTAAACCATATTGTATATATTTAAAACAGTTTACCTCAAAATACATTTTTTCTATATTCAGAACCAAAAATCTGTTTCTACATGCATTCATGAAATTTTACATGTTCTTTCCTGTTCCTAATTAGAAGTATATTACAGAGGAATATATCGCATGAAAATGTTTATTATTGTTGGATTTATGTTAGATTTCATGCTGAAAAATGCCATAAAACATTTATTGTATAAACAGTGCATGGTGTTTTCTTGATTAAAAAATAAAGAAATGATTTTTCCATCCAAATTTTCTGTAAAAGTCTTTCTCTTGAGGGTTACAGTTCTAATTCTAACAACATCAGAAGACTAGATTTTTAGGACTAGATTAAGTACGGAAATTTACGGAAACATGAATGTTGTAGTAACGCTGTAGGAAGGTTTATAAAGGTTTAAATACGTTCTCACGATACTCAGACAGAAGTTTCTAGTCTAAAATTGTTTGCTAGCTGTAATGCTAGCTGTAATGCATTAAAAAGTGTATATTAAACAAATCAAAATTTTACTGAGTAGTTTCTTTTTATAAAAACCTCTCTGCTAAAACGCTGATCTTTTTCCACCGATATGACTTAAGTCACTGACAGGGCTAGCTAACTTTTTTCTAGCTAGCTAATTATTCTTTGAGTGATGCAGACAACATGCGCAAACGTGCAGTCTATCTTCAGATATTCTCGTAACTTATAAAGCATCGATTTCTCGTCCTACATTCACACTAGCAGGTGACAAACCCCTGATGTCACATGTAGTTGGTGGGCGTGGCCAGGTTTGGTTTATATTCCAATGTCAAATCCTAGTAGCTATATATCGCTTCTAAAGCTTTCTAGTTACACACAAATTAAATAACGCACTAATCAGTGTGAACATCAGTTGTGTGATTTACGTTACGAGCTCGGCTAGCTTTACTCTCAGACCAGACTAGCAATACGAGTTGGCTGTACTAGTTACGTACACTCACCAGAGGCACCAATGATCTCTGCTACTTCCTTCCGAGCTCGTAGAATTGAGAAAAGCTCAGGTCAGATGTCGCTGAAGTCGCAGCTCCGTGTCGCACACGCACGCACGCACACACGTAGGAAACGAACGCTCATCTGACGCTTCGTCACTCGCCAGTGTGAACGCAGGTTCTGCTCAAACCTCATCTGATTTGTTGTTTAGTTCTACACAGAACCATTAAAGGAGAAACCTTTTTCTAAGTCTGTGTTTTTCACTTTTCTGTCTTATGTGAACGTTTTTATTTTGTATAAAAGGTGACAGATGGAAACCGGTGCTCCTGTGCTGATTTTGTTTTCCTGATTCACTCTTTTTCACTGCCGGTAACAAAACCACAGTTTTCACTGTCTTAGTCTGGATTCTTCAGTTTTCCACAAGGTTCTCCAGGCTTGTCCTTCAGTAAACACTCGTCACTCATAAGTCTCTCACTTTCCCTCCATCACTCCATCAGCCGCTGACCCTGAAGTGCGGCTCTCGCGGAACGGAGGAAATTCATTTTCCCAATTTATTCTCCGCGCTTCAGAACACGCGAGGAATCTTAACCTCGATCCGCGCGCTGACCTTTGAAGGGTTTGTTCTCTCCGGCACACGGGCCTCGCCAATTAGTGCCTGGAACGTTCCACATTTGGACTCGAGCAGCTCCTCAGATGGAATCAGTGAAAAAAAGATAACCACAGTGATTAAAAATTTATTTCAGCTTTCATGGAAAAAACACAAAGTGCTATTATTAATGTACTCATTATATAAAATCTAGAACCCTTAAAGGTTCTTTGCTTGTCCCTCTTCTTTAAGGCTCTACAACAATGTTTTTTCTATCAGTAAAGGTTCCAAGTAGAACCCTCTTAGGAAACTAAGAACTCTTGAATTAGCCTTTTTTTTTTTTACTTTTTCTATTGTACACTCATATCATATTTAGGATCTTTAAGAGTTCTTTGGTTGTCCTTCTGGGGGAACCCTTAAAGGTTCTATGTAGAACCCTAGAATAACATGTTTCCTTTTCCATGTAGAACACTTTTAGGAGGCCAATGACCCTTAAAGAACCCTTGAATGACCCTTTTTCTGAAGTTTGTAGAAAATTAGAAGCCTCAAGGGTTCTGCAGTTGTCCCTCTTGGAGAGCTGTTAAAGAATATTCCCCCATTAGAAAGGGTTCTTTTTGTTGCTCTGGGAGAACCCTCAAAGGGTCTATGTAGAACCCTACAATAAGGTACATTTCCCAATCAAAATAGTTTCCAAGTAGAACACTTGTAAAGCTAAGATCCTTTTAAAGTGAACTTTTGAAGAACCTTTTTTTTTTTTTGCTGATGGAAAATTTAGATCCATTGAGGGCTCTTTCTCACTCTGAGGGAACCCATAAAGGTTCTATATAGAACCCTACAACAAAGTGTTTCTCTATTAGAAAGGTTAGAACACTTTTAGGAGGCTAAGGACCCTTCATTGTCTGATGAATCCTTTTTGTTTAAAGAGTGTACCAAGAAGCGAAATGTTTAACTCCTGACACGTTCTAGATATTACGAAGAAAACACACTTACCCGGTTAATACACACACTCTTAGAACGGAGTGCTTTCATGGGTTCTTTAAGTACTATAACTTCCAAAAAAAAAAAAATAGTGGCCAATGTCATTACGCTCTGCTGCGTTCTGGGAACAGTTTATATTCACGCATGGTACAGTCCACATCCTTCAGATCACTGTGTTCAGGTGGACCTGAGATCAGTTCCTGAGATCAGAACCATGTTTAAAGAAAGCACTAAGCCTCTAACGATAGCGATGATAGATGATAATGACCTGCGATTAAAGAAAATGACTACGATCTGTTTACATCATCAATCAGCGTGATCCGGAGATTAACTCGTGCAGAAAACAGACTCGCGTAAACACAGACCAGTGAGCTTGAGGTAACGAGGAGATTTTATTCCTGTCCATTAGCACGTTTCGTTTACGTTTCTCCATCACCACTACTGTACGTATAGCTGTGACGTGAACTTGCCTTCCTCCTATTGGTGGATTTTGGACGAGCGTCGTATCACATCATGCCTTCTAAGACCGATCTCAACTCACGACCAAAGATTTCATATACGACGTGCGATTTTTCCTGCGACGGTGACATCAGGCTGAAAATGGTACGGCGTAAAGCCGGCTTAACTGGTCACGTTAAATAAATCTAGTTTATACGTGAGCAGAAGTTCAGCTCAGGTCTCTCCCTCTCTTGAGTTTGTGTGTGTGAGGAATAAGTTCAGACAGATTTGAGAAGGTTGCCAGATCCTCACCTGGGAACACTCAATCATCTCTCAAGTACCGAATTCCAAAGCAGCATGGTGCACGAATCAAACACTCATGCTGAAATTGTGTTTGCCAACAACACACACACACACACACACACACTCCGCAGTCACAGAGTGACCCGGACCTTGACCATGAGACGCTCCCAGTGGAGTTAAGCTGCTGGTTCACTCCTGTACGGAGTAATTACGTGAGTAATGAGCATTTCAGAGAGAACATTGGCACACAAACAAGCGCTGAATCATGATCATCACATGAATGATTGGGTTACGGCATTCCGGGGCTGCGTCGCATTACGCTCGCACGTCATCGACTGCCGCGCAAAAGAACATTTCATGCCCAGAAACGACGTGACCCAGGTACGAGAACATTCACTTCTTCACTTCGGTTATGCAGAGAAAAAAAACAAAAAACAAAAAAAACAATTTCAAGAAATCAGTTTCGAACAGTTTCTCGGAACGATGTCCTAATGTTCACGTCAGGGGACTTTCGTGATTAACGAGATCTTTGTTTATTAATAAAAACATTCCCTCATGTCCCTGACTCGCACTGAAATCCAAACTGCGTCACGGGACACTTCAGCTTTTCTCCGAATTTAACTCGACGACAAACAATTTCTTGGGCGCGAGTTGAGGTCGGAGGCTTTAGAGCACATGATGTGACGTGCTCGTATTATCAGCGGCGATTTACTGCCACTGTGACCGAAGACGGCCGACGACAAAGTTGTGTCAGAAGTGTAAGAAAGTTCTGACTGAGATCTCAGAGTGTGAGCGCTGCTGCTACGATGCTCGCCAAAATCCACCAATAGGATGACAGCGAACTCACTGCGCAGCTACAGATACGGTAGCGGAGATGGAGAAACGTAAACGAAACACGCTTTTTGTTCAGGAAAAAAAAAAAAAAACTTTTTAGTAATTTAATGACTTCTGACATCTGCAGGTTCTGGAGGCTTCTGTCTGGTTTCCACAGTCACTGTGTCACATCGTGTGCATTAAAAAATAACTACGTGTTAGCTAGCTGAAATGTTAGCCTTGGTCTTTACCTAGCTTTGCTTTGTGTTTGCTGGTTGCCTAGCAACAGTACTCATCGTCATAAAGCAGCAGAAAATGCAGAAGACATTTTCATTTCAGCACCTCTTTATTTATTTATTGTGTATTTCTTTCTCTTAAATCTCCAGCATCACATATTTGTTCAGTTCTTATCATTCATACACAGTGTAAGTAATTGTATATATATATATTTTTTTTTTTTTAGAAATAAATATACATCTATATGTTTAGCAATAAATTTATCTAAATAAATATCTTCACTGGCACATTTTTCATTATTCTAAGGTAGTTTTTTCTACTTTAATTAAATATTAACAGTGAGATTCGCACATACAGAGTGGGAACAGTTTCACTACGAGGCACATACAGCGCAACGAGACGGGCACGATATAAAGCTACGGCGATTTCAGCGTTACGCCGATCGTCTAAACACGTTTATGAGCCAGACAGACGTGCGGACGAGAGACGAGGCAGGACGAGACACACCACTACGACACGGAGATTAAAAACAGACACAGATGTCTGCACCTTTTATGATCTACTCCAACACCAAAAACAATTCCATCTCACGTGAGAATATAAAAAAAAAAACCACTTAAACACATAAAACCTTCACTCTGTAGACAAACACACTTGTGGGAACGTGAATGAAGGACAATAACGCAAGTCTTGAGCTCTGTTTGCATGTGATTTAGTGTTATAAATAATTCAGTTTGGAGTGAGTAAATATTTTCGCACACTTGTTGTTTTCATGTTTTCATCTCGGTCCTAACGTTTTTCACCCAAAGCGCTGGTATAAATGTGCAGAGTTAAACTCTTATCAATATAAAGTTTACGTTTTGGCTCCACATCAGATTATTCGTGATGAACAGATCTCTTAAATTTTGGATTATTTTGGATTTTTGTGGACGCGAGCGCAACAGCGCCGCCAACAGGTCGTAATAAAAACACACAGAATGACGTGAAGACGTGTGAAGTGAGGCTGGGGCTGATTTCTTTCTCCTCCAGACTGTAGATTCATGCAGCCAATCAGTGACAGTCGTGATAGTCAGGTGACTGCACACAATGACACGCCCCCTAGATTTATTTTTCACACGCGTCCTGAAATGCTGAAGGTGACGCAGGCGGACGAATTACTAACCTAAACAGTTTGCTACACTAAACACTCTGCGAGAAATCAGCACACAAACATGAAGCGCAAGAGTTTTTTTTGTTTTGGTTTGAATGAAAGAGTTACAACTTTTGTGTTGTTTTGTTGATTTGATTGGATGCATTTTTTATGTGGAAGAGTCCATTCAAGTTGATGCCTGTTTTTTTTTTTTTAAGGGAATGAGAGGATGCGATTTGATTGGACACGTTATATAAGAGGAAGGGAAGAGATGAATTTGTTGAACACTGAGTTTAAAGTGGATCAGAAAAGCTAACTTTACAAGACAGTCAGATTTTAAAGCTGATGAAAAGAGCTGATTTGATTGGACAGTTGTTTTTAAAGGGGATGAAAAGAGCTGATTTGATTGGACCGTTATTTTTAAAGGGGATGAGGAGCTGATTTGATTGGACAGTTATTTGTAAAGGGGATGAAAAGAGCTGATTTGATTGGACAGTTATTTGTAAAGGGGATGAGGAGCTGATTTGATTGGACAGTTATTTTTAAAGGGGATGAGAGGAGCTGATTTGATTGGACAGTTATTTTTAAAGGGGATGAGAGGAGCTGATTTGATTGGACAGTTATTTTTACAATCATGACACTTTTCACCGTTTTACCTGATTTTTTTGATGGTCACAAAAAAACACCCTGTGAAAATATAACATCATGATCTTATGCCTTATTTTTTTCACAGAATTTTATATCACACAAAAGGAGCCCATGGTGTGGAACTGAAAGCAGCAGCCACGTTATTACTGATTAATTTCTGAATATCTTTTAAAAAAACAATCAGCTGATTAATACAAGCCACGCCATGTCCCGTAACAGGAGGAGGAGGAGGAGGAATGATCCCACTGATCTCAGCCCGAGCCGAGCCGATGATGAGGTTATTAAGTTCTCCATGATGATAGTATCAGTGTGATAAAGAACAAACGCTCTGCTGCGAACCACGAACACCAGAGCAGAACACGAGCCGGTTCCAGAACCCACAGTCCGTTCAAATCACCACAGTTCTTCTTATTGTTTGTCCTTCAAGTGAAACCCCGCCCATTAAATGGTCCACACTTCCTGCCTCCACCAATCGGCGTGCTGCGTGAGGATCACGTGACCTCGAGTGAGGCGGGAGAGACGCGGTCACACTCAGCGCGGGACTGCAGGCTGTGCCACTGTTCCACGGGCGTACGCTGGGAACGCAGCAGACGCCGCCAGTGCGTGGTCTCGGCCGGCCCCGTGGAGAACTGGCCAATCACGACACGGCCCACAAAGTCGTTGCTGCTCTTCACGTTGTGGCCGTAAACTAGAGACAAGAGGAAGAGCAGAAAATATCTTCATATCAAGAGCCACTTAAACTGAGAGGATAAAACTGACAGGATTTTAGAAGTGAATGTTTATTTATATATTTTATATTTATGAACTTTACAAGGAAATATAATCAGTTCATTTCTTCACATAAGGTAAAAGGAAGGATTAAGTGCTGAGAGAACAGCAACAATTTGATAAAAGCCTTAAAAACTGACCAATTTCTGAATGAACTTAAACTTTCTCTGTAAGCGTAGCAGACGTGTGCTCAGTCAGCTTCAAACCACCGCCATGTTTTCTTTACAGGACAGAAAACACTGGCATCAGTATGTGCTGGATCAAGTGCTATTCTATAAGCTGGTGGAAGCCATTTTGTTAAATCAAAGCAGTGATTAATGTGATCATTACAACTAGAACTATTCATATAGCGATATATCCTCAATATTCTGGACTCCTATAAGATTTATTTCAGCGCTCACCATCTTCTCATTCACATTTCATATTATTCTTTTAATGTTTTTTAAAAATGGTCCCGTTATTTTATGTTACATCACTTCTACTCAGGAAAAAACATGAACAACACACAGGTGATTTTAACAATCTGAATGTGGAGCTCAGAAAATCCACTTAATCAGCTGCGTAACCCGACTCTGAATACCAGGAACTTTCCTCATGTAAATATTAGATGTTACTTTTGGACTTCAACGCTGAAGATGACCATAAGAGCTTTAAGAGATGAATTCTCCTAAAGCTAATGCAAAAAGAAAATAAATAGAGGCACTAAAAGCTCTCTCTGCTTTTTCAGTTCCTAAATATGACCCTAACTGACCTGCTCTCCATAGTGGCTAACGGAAACTAGGTACTAGAAGGTCTGGATATAAAGGAGAAACACCACATAAGCCTTTAATCCCTTATAAGTAGGAGTTTATAGTGAATGAGGGACAATAGAAATGATTAGCGCTTCATGGATTTGAGGAAGAAAAAGGAAGAAACCTTGAGAGCGAGCAATTCAAGGAGGTTTGTGTAATAGGTGAAAAATGCAAGGACAAGCAATTAAAGTGTAATTACAGAGATAATCAATGTAGAACCGCGGATCCGAATTGCACAGCAGTGGAGCAGAAATGCTGACGATCCCGGGGGAAGGATGCTGTAGAAGTACAGTTTGTTTTGTTCTGCATCAATCCGATTCATCAGATCAGGAGTCAGAAGTCAGTTTCGCTTTGGATTTGCTAACAATTTCCATAAACGCCATAAGTATAATGGCCTATGAATACATTCATGACATGTAGTGATGTCATTTCAGCATTTCAGTTTTGTTTATAATGCTTTTATGCATTATAAGGTGTGTTTATAACACGTTTTTATCACCAATACCGATACAATTCAGTCTCAGATTGCTGAAAGCGTTCCGTTCCGTCGTAGACACACCCACAGCTGCTCAGATTATTTCTAAAACTAGTAACTGTTTTATGATTTATGATATTATAACCTATAGATCTTAACTTTATCAGCTTTAAGTAAAGTGAGAGATATATTAAACAAATAAGCTTTATTAAATCAGCAGTATTCAGTAACTATTGTTTTCTTAAACCTAGAGAGCAGAAATGCTCTTTCAATAGTTGTAAATGTTAATGGTATGACCTTCTGTTGGATCTCATTTTTCTCATCAATCTCTCTGATGGAAT
>CM075015.1:687414-694914 GCA_037576675.1 Pangasius sanitwongsei | reverse complement strand
TCAGTGCCAGCTCATTCAGAGTGACGCATGCTACAATAATATACAGTAAGATAAGGAAAAACGTGGATATGCGCAAGTTTTTGTTACTAATTATTAACTAAATTATTTACTCTTGACACATTTTAAATAATAAATTTGATTTCAGGTGTGAAACATTACTAAATAACGAATGCTATTTGGATCAGCTGCACAAGCAGACGCAATATTTTAGCTACTTTGTGGAAAGTCTTTGGCCAATTTCCTCACTGTATCCTTTTATGAAAGAACTGGTTTAATTAAATCCAATTAAATTCAATCTGGTTGGCATTTTAAATGAAAGGTAACGAGCGCTTTCTTGCAGCCGGATCAGCCTCCCGGTGTGTGTCCATCTCTGACGGAGATCTTCTCTCCCTGCAGGACAGATAACACTGTGAGGAAAAAAGAGTGTGTTCATTTTTTGAGGCCAATTAAAGAAAGCAGCGAGACGTTTGTGTCACTTTTCTGTTTCTGTTCCGAGGTCGAGAAGAAGCCGAGAACTGTGTAATTAATGAGAGGATCGGCTCAGGCGTCTGAGAGTTTGAGTTCCTGTCAGAGACGACCGATAATCAGAGCTGGAATGTGGTTAAATTAAAGGTTGTGTGTGTGTGTGTGTGTGTGTGTGTGTGTGTTTACCTGTGAACACGAGGCTAACCTCGCTCAGTTCCTCATGAGGCACCCGGAAGCTGAAGGACTCGTTGAAGTAAGGGTCGATGGTTCCCCTCATGCACGACGTCTTCTTGGTCTTCACCAGCTTCAGTCCTGCCACCAGCTGAACTTTCACAAAGGGATCTGACACCGAAACCAACCAGAGAGACTAATGAGAACTTTATACTGACCTGAAAAAAAAGATAGTTGAAATATTCTCGAAAGAGTGAGAAGAAGTAAGACATAAATTCACGTAACTCAGGCTGTTAGTTCCACACACAAACACTCATTAACACCTAGGGGCAGTTTAGAGCAGCTAAACCACCTACTGGCACATTTTTTGGAGATTGGAGGAAACCGGAGAACCTGCAATCGCAGAAACCTCATTTACATTTTGTTTCCACCCCCGACTTTGCATGTGACGTCATTTTTATGCAATCATTGTTTGTAAATCACTCGCAAAACTTCGGTAAGTGTACACACTTATACATTTTATACAATATTAGTAATTCAGGCTACACACTATACACACATTCCTTTTAAATATTGTCCTCCATTTTCTCCCCAATTTGGCCAATTTTCCCGCCCACTAGCTAACTCTGCCCTATCACACGACAGCTACCAACCAGGAAGAGTGAAGGCTAACACGTGCTTCTTCTGAGACACGTGAAGCCGGCGTCCGGATATTTTCAAACTGCTGTCATGCTGCGTCACAGGGCACCCACTCTGAGGAAAGTGCTATCTACCCTCTTCCACATACACAAACTCAAAGATGCCCACGATTGGCTAGTGTCACTGTGATTGACAGGAGAGAGATTATGCCCCTCCCACCCAGAGAGTACGGCCAATTTTTTGTTTCTTAGTTCAGTCCTAAATTAGTTTTCTATTTATCCCTGCTGTTTCTGTGTTCCTTTGCAGTTTTTTTGTGAAGTTTTATCGATTTTATTGTGCAGTTCGGAGCCTTTTTATTTTGTTTCTCACACCTATTCCGGATTTCCAAATGACTGATTATGGATTATCGTCATTTGGTGTCACTTTCATGTGTATTGACCCTCACTATGGATACAGACTACGATTACGCAAATAAAACCCATGCTGAGTATACACACTTGCGTCCTGCGTCATTTGCCAGTACATTCCATCTATCATATTAAAGCCAAAACCGACAAACAAATGGAAAACTGAAACCTGAAGATCCGTCCGTCCAAAATATAATGAGTCAAATTCTGCCATTAAAAAGTAGTAAAGCGAAAACGCCTCCTAAACCTCAATTACAGCATCATTACTGTGTTCACATTAAATCAGCACAGTTTCCTGCTTTCTGAGAGCAGAACTAATAAAGCTGGGTCTCTAAAGCAGGAGAACCCTCAGCAGCTCCAGCTGTAGGTTCATCTCACGGACGGAGCGAGCAGAAAGTGTGACGAGAGGAACGAGGAGGTACCTGAACCCTGGCACATGTCAGTCTGCAGCAGCTGCTTGGCCCTGATGACGTCCACGTTGAGTCGCCCGGCGCTCGGCAAGTAGTTTAAGGACAGCAGCAGTTCCCCGAGTTCTACCTCGTTCTGTACAACACACACACACACACAGAGTTATAAAACACCACACGCTGACTGAGAACCGAGGCACGACATCCTTCTGACACTCATCACCATTTTAATGGAAAATATTATTATTAATTTGTCCAAATTCCCCGGAGTTCACAGCTGCTCCAGTTTTCCAACAGCTTCATAGAAACCAGATTTGTCACAACATGTGCAGTTTTTTTTAATCAAGCTGTTGGTGTGAAATTTAATGAAAATATTTCACGCAGCATTACTCAGAAATCTGACCAGAGGAGCTGGACGCTGGACACAAACAAACGTTTTATATAAATATTCAGTTGTGTGATTGTTAGTCTGATGAAATTTTGTTTATCTTGAGTTAATTGTTTTTCTGGATTCGATTCCTGGCTCCGAATGCTTAACGACGTGGAATCAAAATCCTAATGGTGAAATCATGTTGCTCAACACTGCCAATAAGAAATAATTGCGTGAATGTCGTCACTTGCAGAGTTCAGATCTCAAAGAAAGTCCTGGAAGTGTAAAACGGAAACGCTGATTAAAATTCAAAATAAAAACATGTAGATATGAGTGTGAGTTTTGTTAATATATACTATAATAAAAGTACATGTGAATGAAAACTATTCAGTGGCTGTATTTAAATTAAAATGCTGTTAATATCAGAGGTGTAAATGTGCTGCGAATATCGAGTAATAAAGCCACTTTCCCGCAGTAATACCATGGTCATGGTTTTGAGAAACTTTCGGATCAACCTTTTTTAATACTCTTACTTAGCAAATGTTGTATTTAACCAACAAAAATGAGCTTCGGCAAATTTATTACCTGCCCTTCAGTGGTATAAATTTACACACTTGCGCTGACTCCACCCACAGTTTTACACTTTTGGGTAGAAACGACCCAAATTACATATTACAAACGTTATTTTCACTCATGTGAAAGAGATAAAACTCCACGCAGCGTGTTCACCAGCGTGGACAGATTAGTGTAAATTAGAGTAAATTAGAGCCTGAGCTCTGTTTTGTCTTCCTCAGATAGTCAACATCAGCTCAACAGTGAATAAATGTAAACGATTAGACCTGGGAGCTGGGCACGAGAGCCTTCCACCAGTGTCCCCCCTTCACCAGGTCCACCTCGCTGAGCGGGAGCGTCACTTTGCCTATGACGCAGTGGCGCGAGAACTTGTCGAAGTCTAGCACAGAGAGCAGCAGCGTCCGGCGCTGGGCCTCGAGGAAGGGCAGCTCGAAGGTGAAGCGCTCCTCGAATACAGGGTTCTGCGTCTTGCGCTTGACGCCGGTCTGCCGCGAGTTCTTGTGGTCAGGCAGGAGGCTCATCTTGACGTAGGGGTTGGAGTGAGCCACGCCCACGCCGGGAGGAGGCAGGTCCCGCGCCTCAATCACTCGCACGATCAGCTGACAGCGCACGAGGTCGTACTGCGTGCTGAAGTGCAGGAGGCCGAGCTGGTAGCGCAGGAGGAGCTCCTCGTCGCTCAGAGAGTCCACGTCATCGCCGCCGGATTCGGACGAGTACAGTCGCGGCTCCAGCTTGCGGAAATAGTCGTCCGGAGGAGGCTGTGGTTTACGCAGGGGCTGAACCGCCTCCTTCCTCGGGGACATGGCCCAGAATTCAATGGGCTTCGTGTCCACCAGCGGGGAGCTGGGACGCCGCGAGTCCAGACCTGAGACCCAGAGGACAAATCGACATTCACTACAATCCAATCCGCTAATTAGAATAATTCTGATTAAACTTGTAATCATGCAGATGTTTTATTTTTCAGCCACAGACCTGATTAATATCCTCAAATCAGTAGAGAAAAGTTTTCATGATTTTGCTTCACACTGAGTCTAGTCAGTCGGAGGAGACCTGTTTCATGCGTGAGGTTTGTTTCTAGCTACAAGGCTAATGGAGTGGCGGCTTATAGCTACCAGTTTAGCATAGCGTGTGTTTAAATCATCACACAGTCGCCTTTAAAGTCAGGGTTTATCTCAGGAACACAACTTGTGCATAAACAGTGTCATAAAATATTAGAATAAATCCATGAATCAAAAACTATTTTTTCATCTATCAATCATTCACCTTGGAATGATTTATTTTTGGCCTAACTGTAAGTTTAGTGCCACAATAACAGGGACGTACTGGAGAGCTGGCGTGCGAGGCTGAAGGTGGAGCGAGAGTTCTCCGAGCCGGAACCCCGGCTGCCGGGACTGGTGCAGCTCGGACTGCTGCTGCCCGTGATGTTGTTGTGGGCCGGAGGGCCGTGATCACGTGACACCGGGTGAGAGTTCGACTCTTTCTCATTGTTACAGTCATTAACACTGAAAAAGAGAGAGAAAAAAGGAACGAAAAACAAAGACATGAAAAAGTTTTAATTCTCTTACAACACAGCAATTTACCAACAGTTCATTTGTTTTATCTGTTTAAATAGAAAACGTAATTTCTATCCATTTGTAGTTACATTTAATATTCCTCAAAACAAGTTCCTGTTCTCACTTACGTTATAGCAGCTATAAACAGTCGTTCCCTCTCTTTTCTCTCGCTCTTAAAAATAATTAGACAAAAAAATGCAGCTTATCGTGTTACCGAGAAACCGCGAAGAAGCGTAAACTCTGCTGTTAAACTACTGCCAGGTTCTAGAGTTTAAGAAAAAAAACCCAATGAGCAATAATATTATATAATATAGTATTACCTCAGTAATACAAACACACACACACACATAAAAAAGGGTTCTTCAAGGGTTCTTTGTATAATTAAGGGTTCTAAGCTTCCACAAAAATGTTTTATTTTCGAAGTTGTTCTGATAGAGAAACATTCTGTTGTTGGGTTCTACACAGAACCTTTAAGGAACCGCTGAAGAACCCGTAAGCGTTCTAGATGTTTTAAGGGTGTGTCTGTAACAACGCTCAAATCACTTTACCACCAAATATTCATCACTCGTTTCGGTTGTTTGGGCACAGGTGAGTGAAAGGTTAAGATCGATCTTAAAATAAAATAAGCCACGCCCCCGGGTCTGTGGTGATGTCACAGCACTCGTGGTGATGCAAGTCCAAGACGCTGTAAACTCAAGCATGAAGATGTCACGTAAAAAAAAAAAAAAAAAAAACAGTGTAAAGACACACGATCAATATTCAGTTAGTCGCAAATTACTTCCTGTATTAGTGTGTTATAGTGAGTCATGTGACCAGCCAGTCATGTGACTACTAGCAATCCAATATGATGCGATATACGTACAAGGGAAAATATCAGCTACTGGACCTTTAACTGCTGCGTACACTGGAACACTGAGTTTTGATTTCATGCAACACTGGCACTTCTTTGTGTTGTTATGTCCAAGTACTATTTCAGTCCTAAATGACGACACCATGCATGTTGACAAGATAATAATAATAATAGCAGTAATAGTAATAATAATAAATTACTGAAAGCAGTTGGAGCGTTTATTAGAAACAGGGAAAACACAATTAAACAATCACACTGATGTGAAATCAATAAAATCAGGGAGTCGATTACTGAAATGCTTCCTTGATGGATATCAAATTCAGCAGGCAGAAAAATAAGTATTTTTTTTGTGCATGAATTAGCAAACGAGTCAGGGCCAGAGTGCAACTTTCCACATTAATATCACGGCCCAGAGCTCGTGTAACAGCCGTGGCTAATTTTATTGTGTTCCCCTGCTGGAATAAATATCCTGTTTCGGTCATTTCTTTGGCGAGGCCTGACTGCGAGGACTTCCCTTAGGGATCATCAAGGACCCTCTGTGTCCATGACTACAGCGCAATGAGAGAGATAGTTGTCACGGCAACAGAGCAATCTAAAACACATGGCCTTAGAAGGTCGGCAGGAGGAGGGGGGTGGGGTCGAGGGAGAGCTGGAGGACTGGAGGATGTGGATCATGATTATTCCTAGAAATTCAGCGGATTCTGAATGATTAGCAGCGACACAGCCAGCGTCTGCTTTAAAAAAAAACAACAAAAAAAAACAACAATGCTGTGTGCAAACATCTCATTCCACCTCCGAATGAGGGCATCCGTCACCCTGCAATTACCCAGCAGCCCCCGGGGGACGTCCGTCCAGCCAGAAACAAAGCGTGACTGACGTTTCACAACACAAGCTGTTGATTAGTGATGATGATGCAACCTGTAGACTCAGACTAACTGCAGAGCGAGCCTTCATTTGTTTGCTCATTCAGACTCCCGTGCCCACATCTGACGCTCGGGTCTGGCACTATAAGCAACCACACACCCAAAAAAAAACACACACGTGACTCCAGTCGTACGCCGCCTACCTGCAATAAGTCACTGAAAGTCACGTTAAATTCTCCTGCTAATACTGACCGGTGATCCGACTGCGTTTCTGTAATAATTACTGAAGCACGTGATTTTATCTGATGAGATCTCAGATGCTTCGTCAAGCAGCCAGACACATCCACAACATCGCCTACGTTAAGCTTGAATTAAAATTAGAACTTCCCCAAAAATGTTAGCATCAGTGTTCAGCATCAGGACGGAAGAATCACTGAACTGTTTTTCTGTTTATAAACTGTTTATACGTTTTTTTACGTTTATATATAAAAGCATCACCTGTGATATGCAAAAATTCACTTTTTAAAAAAAAAAAAAATTAATATTGCAGATTTATGGGGTTATAAAGGGTTCATATAGGCATTATATGGGGCTTATAATGAGGTTATACTGTATAGACATTGTATAAGGTTATAAGAGAACAAAGGGTATTGTCATGATATGAGATTATAAGAAGTTCATAATGGCTGTTGTGTGATGTTACAAGGGGTTTATATATTAGGATGGAAATAGTATGTGTTTATGAAGGGTCCATATGGGCATTATGTGAGGTTATAAGGAGTTCACGTATACACTTTATATAGATTTAAAAGAAGGACATCTGGGTGTTGTGATGGTCTGAGCTCATAGGAAGTTCTTATTGGCATGTGTGAGGTTATAAGGAGCTTATATAGACATTGTATGAGGTTATAAGATGATTATACATTTCTTGTGATTGTATGAGGTTATAACGTGTTTATATTGGGCATTGTGTGAGGTTATAAGATGATTATATGTTTCTTGTGATTGTATGAGGTTATAACGTGTTTATATTGGGCATTGTGTGAGGTTATAAGATGATTATATGTTTCTTGTGATTGTATGAGGTTATAACGTGTTTATATTGGGCATTGTGTGAGGTTATAAGATGATTATATGTTTCTTGTGATTGTATGAGGTTATAACGTGTTTATATTGGGCATTGTGTGAGGTTATAAGATGAT
>CM075015.1:663702-687404 GCA_037576675.1 Pangasius sanitwongsei | reverse complement strand
GATGATTATATGTTTCTTGTGATTGTATGAGGTTATAACGTGTTTATATTGGGCATTGTGTGAGGTTATAAGATGATATGTTTCTTGTGATTGTATGAGGTTATAACGTGTTTATATTGGGCATTGTGTGAGGTTATAAGTAGTTTATGTGGGAATGGAAATGGTATAGGGTATTGAAAGGTTCATATAGATGTTCTCTTAGGCTATTAAGGGTTCATATGGGCATTGTATGAGCTTATAACATGTTCATTTTGTGCAGTGTGTGAGGTTATAAGGGGTTTATATTGGAATGGAGATAGTATTAGGTTATAAAAGATTTATATGAATGTTGTATTAGGGTGTAGTATTCATATTTGGCATTGTATCAGGTAATAAAAGATTTGTATGGGTGTTGTTGGGTTATAAATGGTTCACGTAGGCACAGTATGAGGTTATAAAGCCTTAATACTGGCATTACATTAATATTAGTTTACACAGGGTTCCTTTTGGGGATTGTGTGAGGTTATAAGAGGCTTATATGAGGACAGAGATGGTATAGGAGTATGAAGGGTTCATATGGGCATGATATGAATTTATAAAAGCATATATAGATACTGTATGTAGTTATAAGATGATATAGGTCTTGTGATGGTATAAGCTGGGCATTGTGTGAGGTTATAAAGGGTTCATATGAACAGTTTATGAGATTAAAAAGAGTTCATATGGGGATTGTATGATGTTATAAAGGAGTCATATAGGTGTTGTTGTGAGGTTATAATGTGTTTATATGGGGACAGAGATGATATAAGGTTATAAGTGCTCCTATGGGTGTTGTATGAGGCTATAAATGGTTCATAATGGCATAATACGAGGTCAAAAAGTTTTGATATCAGGATTGTGTGAGATTACTGTATAAAGTCATATTGGTCATTGAATTAGGTTATATAGAGTGCACATGTGCACCAATTGAGGCTATAAAGTGTTCCTATGGGTATTATATGAGGTTATAAATGTATTATATGGTGATGATCAGAGGATTATAGCTGTACTTACAGCCAGGAGGGCGTCTGTGCAGGAAACGGCCCCAGAATCTCCACTTCCTCCTCAGTGGTCTGACAGCAGCTACATTCCCAACACCACTGCCAACATGATCGACACGACCAGCGGCACAGCAGGAGATCCGTCAGTGTAGACAGCAGACCCTGAGGAGAATCATCACAAACACCACTCAGAGATCACGTAGCACTCCTGCACAACAACAGCTAATAAAGCATTATAGCCTTTCGGATGAATCTCTCAGTGAGAACGCACTGGTGCTTTATTTTACAGCCTGGTTTGATACAGGTCTGTGTGCATTTCGAATATTTATTACTACATACTGGATATTAAAGTTAAGTTCAGAGTTGAGATAAGAAAATCTTTCCCCAAACACATTTTCATGAGCACAATGTAAAAAAAAACTAAATGCAAAATAACAGCATGCGCTGGATCAAGTGTTATTTTATAAGCACCACGTCCACCTGGAAGCCATTTTGTTAAATTAATCCAAATTTTGCGGTGATTAAAGCAATAATTACAACTAGGACTATTCATGCAACAATATACTAGACTCCTATTAGATTTATTTCCGTTCTCACCATTTTCTCATTCATAAATCATCATATTAGTCTTTTTATTTATTTATTTCATTTTAAAATGAAATAAATACCCAAGAAACATCTGGCAATCTTGGAGGCGTAAAATACACGCAGGTGATTTAATTTAATAAAACATATTCAATAATCTGCATGTGGAGCTCAAGCACTCTGCGTAACCTGACTCTGAATACCAGGAACTTTCCCTACTTATGTATTGACGTAATGTTTTTATTAAAAAGTTTGTATGAAAACTTTCCGGTTTGTAAGAATTTAATGCAGGACTTCCAAGTGACAGTTTGTACAGAACTTTTCTACATAAAATGTTAATCACTGTCTAGCTCTCGGTAAGGAGAAAAGCCTCGGGGAGTCTCAGAGAGCTTCTGAGTAAGGTTTCATCTTTAGGAGCTTTGCGTAGCCGTGGTAGTAAAGTGCGTGAGTCATCGCCTCTGCTGCGACGCGGCCGCCTGGTCCCCGAAGCGCAGACATGATTTAGTGTCACAGCACTCCCGCTAAACAAACAGCTTATGAACGTAGGTAGGCAATAAAGAAGATCCAAACCATCACAGAGACGGAGGTAAAGTGGACCGGCGTTCGCTCTGGGATCTGAGGTGCAGGGTTTAGACCTCATATCGAAAAGCCTGCCTATTTTCTGCTTGATTTCATCTGAGCGAGTCTCATCACATCGAGGCAGAGACAGACCATCAGAGGGCCATGATTGCTTCGCCAAAAAAAAAAAAAACAAAATGTTGATTGGGTGCAAAAACATGGCATGTGGGAGGAGAAATGATAAGCAGTGAGGAAATTATAAATGACCTTTCAGACAGTGTGTCTACAGAAGACGTGGGAAGAAACCGCTGATTTACGTCGTTGCGTGCGCACCGTTTTAACAGCACACAAGAAAAAACATGAACAGGATTTATTGTGACTCGTACCTCATTGACGGGTTCCAGCTGTCCTTTTTTACAGGTGGGAGGAGACAGAGGAGCGGCGAGAGCAGGAGGGAAGAAAACCAGAGGAGTTTAGCAGGACAGACACGACACACAGATAATATAACACACACCTTACACAAATACGTACATCCACACCTGGAGCCAACAGTTAAATGATTGTTAATGATAAAATGAATGAACAGTTAATGAATGAATGAATGAATGAATGAATGAATAAATAAATAAATAAGCATTATTTAAAAATTACTACATTTTGTTTTCCATAATTATTCATAATTTTTTTTTACAATTTTTTAAAAGAAATGTTCATTGACTACCAGATGGATTTATAATGTCATCTGTTGTTGTTTTGGTTTGATTCGTTTTTAAAATTTTAATTAAACAATAGCTCCAGCTGTTTTATTTTTTTAACATGAGCTTCATCCACCACATCTGTAGCATCTGTTTTATTGCCATAAACGTTTACATTTTGACGAAAGACATGGCACAATTCCAGAGTTTCTTTTCCGATACCGAAACCCTGAGTACCGGCTGATATCGATACCCATCTGATATTGTTTACTTTAAAAATGACTAAGGTTCAAAAACTTTTTTTAACTAAAGTTTAAATTATGAATATAATAAAAATCTAAATTCTAACGAAAGAAACATCAGTCGAGTCTCTTCATATGTAAACATTTCCAATTCCAAAATTACATTTCTTTCCAAATCCAAATCCAATCTTTGCTGTTTGTTACAGGATCTGACGTTTTCTTTTATTTATTTATTTATAGGATATTATATATTTTTTGTAACTGACAGCACTTTGGTACACTCTGTGGTTTTTAAAGGGCTTTATAACTAAATTTGAATTTCCCTGATATCTGATCCACCTTTTTGAGCTGATATCATCCCTGATACTGATACGGAGCTCTAACTTTAAATAAAACATATTTTTATATTCACATGAACTCTCTTTCATGAAGTTTTCAACTAAAAATTAACGATAAAATTTTGTAGAACAGAACAGAACAGATTTGGGAAGATTTTCTCTCAGGTCTGTTTTCCTGTGGAACGGCTGCAGATTTGTGATTTAAAGTTGCGTCATTATAATATTTAATAACTCAACATCTGCCCTTAGACCTCCTTTATAAGTGGGTTCAGAGATTTTCTAGAGTCTTGTCTGTAGTAATCACACACACACACACACACACACACTGCATTTACAGTGGATAGAGATTAGGATAAAATAACACCAGATGTTCCCTTTAATCGTGAAGAACACTTTCTTCCCAGCAGGGTTCCTCCACACACCTCCACAGTGATCAGTAAAAGGTCACGTACTGATTCTCTCATCTTCCATTCCTCGTCTCACCTGTTTACTACTTCCTGTTTCACTACCCCGCCCCCTAGATTGATGGACAGCCTGCAAATAGCTACGAACCTCCAGCCGTTCTGAAAGACCGGCACTGCTCGAGGCTTTGATGTCATGTGATCAAGAACGTCTAAATTGTCTGTAAGATTTGAGTCTGAGTCTCCGTCCTGTGAACGTCCTGCGCTTCAGCACCTGTGAGTATATTTGTGTGTAACGTGAGGGTGTCCACTAGGGGGCAGTGTGACACGAAGCAAACCACGATGTCCAGAAGCTAAAGATGAAAGTCTGGTGTTTCACTGCAGCAGAGAGAATTACGAGGAAGTGATAAAGAGGAATCTCAGATTGTCATTAGTCAGTACACAGTGTTACTTCTCTCTACCAGTCTGTGGTTGGTTACCATAACACACACACACACACACACACACACACACACAGCGCAAATGATTATATACATGTAAATGAAATGTAACAATAATCGAGCTGTAATGATTTTCATAAAAGGTAAACGAAGCCATCGAGTCCATACTGAACCTCAAATGAACGAGTGCCTTAATTTGTTTAATCACATTTTATTGGCTACCAGTCGCTATGGTGAGAAACAGGATTAACCAATCAGGATCGTGCATTTTCCCCGCTACTGTTTAGCCAGCTAGCTACACTGCAACAGAGGAAGTACAGGAGATTTACCGCAGGAGAAGAATAACGAGGCTAGATCTGGTTTTAAAAGGTAAGATTTTATTTTTTCTCCTGACTAGTCACATGTTGTTTAAAGGATTTTCAGTGGAATTGTCATTAAAATATTTTATTTCCTAGAGTGAGATTGGTTACATCTAGATTTTAAAATAATTAAATGAAAAATTCTGAAATAAATTCCTGTCTAAGCCGGTGTTAAATTAACATGGTTCCTCGGGCCGCATCGAGCAAGAGGCGGAGCTTCTGGGATCGACCTCCTCCGCCTCCTCGTTCTGATTGGCTGGATGCCGATTGTGAGCAGAACTTCACACACAACTTCATCACACACACTGCTGCTTTAACGAGAAAGATACTGAATCATTTAATTCAGAGAGTCACACACCATCACACACACACACTTCACAGTTACACACACATCTTTACACACACCATCTCACACAAACACACACACCATCACACACACTTCACAGATACACACACCTTTACACATACACTGTTGCTTTAATGTGAAAGATACTGAATCATTTCATTCAGTCACACATCATCATCACACACACACACACACACACAATCACATACTCTTCGCAGATACACACACACACACACACACACAGACTCTCTTCACAGATACACACACACCCACACACTTCACAGATACACACACCTTCACACGCATGTGCACACACACTTCACAGATACACACACACACACACACTCTTCACAGATACACACACACCATCACACACACACACACTTCACAGATACACACACACCATCACACACACACACACTCTTCACAGATACACACACACCATCACACACACCATCACACACACACACACTTCACAGATACACACACCTTCACACGCATGTGCACACACACACTTCACAGATACACACACACACACTCTTCACAGATACACACACACCATCACACACACACTTCACAGATACACACACCTTCACACGCATGTGCACACACACTTCACAGATACACACACACACACACTTCACAGATACACACATGCCGTCACACAAATGCACACACACACACACACTTCACAGATATACACACAGTTTTTCACACGCACACACACACACACACACACTTCACAGTTCCACACACACACACACACACACTTAACAGATACACACACACTTTCACACATACACTTCACAGATACACACACACACCGTCTCTCACACACACACACCCTCGCACACACTTCCACTGATGTGTGATAGGGATCTGCTTTCTTTCCACTGCGTTGATTCTTTCTCTCTCTCACACACACACACACACACACACCCTTTTCTTCCTCTCTCCATCTCTCTCTACCTTTTTCCCCTTCAGCTAATCCCTTTACGTCTCTCTCTCTCTCTCTCTCTCTCTCTTTCTCAGCCCTTGGCCCCGCCCTCCTCTGCTCTCCATCAGCGACCCGATGTTGTCTGAGCAATTAGTCGCGGCTGTAACCATGGTAACGGCGGCGGTGCGAGCGGGAATGACGCAGCAGGGTCAGAGAGACACATGGACCACACGAAGCAACGAGAACATTGCATAACACACACACACACACACACACAGCTCAGATCACTGACACAAAAATACACACCTATAATAATAATAATAATAATAATAATTATTATTATTATTATTATTATTATTATTATTATGATGATGCTTAACACAAAATTCTGCTTTTTTAAATTTTATTTTTTTAACTTTTTAAAATCATTTTTTTTTAAAAATACAAACAAAAATATATATAAAAAAATCTACATTATAAAACAGAGTTTATAATTACATTATAATCGACGATTGCTATTATTTAGAAAAGTTATCGACTTTTGTTTAATGTTATTATAATAAATCTTTTTTTATTTTATTTTTAGTCAGCAATTAGAGTTTGGAAAAATGTTTAATTATTAATATAATTAATATTAGACTGTGTTTTCGTTTCGGTTGACTTTTTTTAGCATATAAATATAATATTCCTCATAAACATCGCTAATATTTTTATGCCTAAATTAAAATAATCGGTGTCTCCGTGTTGCAGGTTTTTACATCGAATTGCTTTAAAAGTGTTCTGTGAACAGAACGTGTGCCTCATCAGCAGCGCTGTTTACTTCCCCGAGCAGAGGCGAAGAATCACATCTGTCTGTCTGAGTGATGAACACTGGCACAGAAATCAACTCTAATATACAAGAAAATAAAGAAAACAACCGAATAAAACCAAAACTGGGGGAAAAAAGCGATTCATGAAACTGTGACATGTCTTTAAAAAATCCATAAATAAACGGAAACAGAGAATCTGAGCTCTTAAAGCATTTACACTCTCACAGAAAAGGTTCTTTAAGGGTTCCAAGTCTATTAAAGAGTTCCACTCAGAGCTCTTTTCTGAGTGTAGGGCTTGACAGAGAACCTTTAAGTGTTCCCTCAGAGGATGTGTGTGTGTGTGTGTGTGTGTGTGTGTGTGTGTGTGTGGTTACTGAGATTTACCTGTGTGTACGCCATCCTGTCCTCACTCCCTCCCCGCCTTCTCACTTCCCATCCACAGCGACATGGTTCTCCTCCAGGTTCCGCTCACTCACACACACACACACACACACACACTGGAAAAACCAACACGGAAATAAAAGAAAGAAACCAGGAGCAAAGTGGAGGAAGAAAAAAAAAAAAAAACCTCCTGATGGAGTTCTGGCTCGGTTCTGGGTTCTTCCGTGCACAATTCACAAATCCTTTACAAATCCTGCTCTGGGAATGACGACGACCACCAACTCCAGATCTGACACACGGAAACACAGCCCCTTCCCCTTCCTCCCTCTCTCCCTCTCTCTCTCTCCCTCTCTCCCTCTCTCTCTCTCTCCTCCCTTTCATCATCATCATCCTCCTCATCATCCTCATCCTGTGCAGCCCCACCCACTCAGACGCTCCTCAGTCTCTTCCTCCTCTCTGAGTGACTCACGCAGGTTTACACACACGAGCGCCGGCGGCTGACGGCTGTCAGAAATCATCTCCTTGCTCCTAAACAAACAAACAAACAAACAAACAAACAAAACACTCTGGTTTACTTCTACTTCTTGTTTCTGACTACTTGTTGTTCCTCCATCATGGATCCAGAAGAGGAGGAACAGGAGAGAAAGGGGGAGGTTATGAGAATCAGACCACCTGCTGCTGCACACACACACACACACACACACACGCGCACAGACACACGCACACACACACGCACACACACGCGCACAGACACACGCACAGACACACGCACACACACACGCACACACACGCGCACACACACGCGCACAGACACACCTGTACCAAAGTGTGAAATATTATAGTGGAGGGGGTGTGTGTGTGTGTGTGTGTGTGTGTGTGTGTGTGTAACCTGAGTGAGTCCACTAAAGAGAATGCAAAACAAAGTTTCCGTGGAAACAGCTGTGTGTGTGTGTGTGTGTGTGTGAGACACATGTTCTGTTGCTGTGTCAACAATACGAGTGCACGTTGTTCTTCTTCAGGCCGAGGGGACAGAGTTCATCACCTCACACACTCACAGTGTGAAGACTCAAATCAGCGCATCGTAAAAAACAACACCATGATGTTGATTATTTTCCCACAACAGCACGTCCCCAAGTGTTTTATTCCTCTTACACCACAGCAACTCCCCAACGATTATGATTATTTATTTATACATGTCATACTTTTTTAACCGTTAATGTTGTCGAATATCAGAGAAACGAGTCAGTTCCTGTTCTCACTTACGTTATAGCAGCTATAAACACTCGTTCCCTCACCGGCCTCTCTCTCTCTCTTTTCTCTCTCTTCAAGTTAATAATTTAAAAATAAATCGCAGCTTGTTACATCACGTTAGCGAGAAACCGCAAAGAAGCGTAAACTCCTCTGTCCTGAAGATGTCGGAAAATTTAAAGTTACAAAAATCCGTTCGAAAAAAAAAAATCAGACGTGAAAATATTTAGCTGATAACAAACACCTGACTACAGCCAGAATAAATATTCCACCCTGCGTGAAGCTGTAAAAAGCAGATATTAAGAACATCAGGAACAATGTTGTGACATCTTATTAATTCACAAGTTATTGACGATGCGTGTGTGTGTGCGCGTGTGTGTGTGTGTGTGTGTTATCTGGCGAGGTTCTAAATCACACTATCACACTTGTATTGTATCTTTTAGACACTTGAGCATCATTAAGCACTGCACTGCAGATTAACGCTGCTAATTTGATTTGATTTAAGAGACAGATGATGCGAGAAAAGGAGAAACGTTTCTCTGGAGTCTTACACTAATCATGGAAAGAAGAAAAGGAGATTTTTTTCCTGGCAGATGGAAGATGGAACATTTAAAAATAAGCTGGAGGACAGAAAGCAGATGGAGGTTCAACGCTTTCTGCTTTAAAAAGACAAGCTGAAATGTCAACATGCATCACTAATGTGAGATTACAGCGACACCTAGTGGTCAACACACACACGCACACACACACACACACACTCTCACTCTCTCTCTCTCTCTCTCTCTCTCTCTCTCATGTTATATCACACATTTAGACAAAGCATTGAACATTTTAAAGAACTACAATCTTAAAAAAATGTAGAAACGGAGATATAACTTTTCATTTTATTAATCCATCATTTTTAATCCGTCATGTTCTGTGTGTCTCAGATGTTAGAAAGAACGCCTAGAACCATTAAAGGTTCTTCGGTTGTCCCTTTGAGAAACGCTGAATTATCCAAAGAACCCTTGAAGAACCCATTTCTAAAAGTGTCCCACCATCCAAGTGGCTGAATGTTAAACTCCTGACAGGTTCCAGAAATTAAGAAGAAAATAATGAGCAATAATTTGGAGCTTGTAGCACACACTTATCCGGCTCATACACACTCTTAGGAAAAAAGAGATCTTTAAGGGTTCATTGGATAATTAAATGTTCTACTCGGAACTCTTTCTGATAGAGAAACTCTGTGGAATCTTTAAGGGTTCTGCACAGACGGGCAACAAAACAAAACCTTCAGGGTTCTAACTTTTAAGCTTTCCAGTGACGGGACACTGTATTTATTTTACTGTAAAGTAATGTATTGCACGCAATGTACTAAATATTTTCTAAAATAACTAGCCAAAAGCGTTTTGCATAAAAACAGACAAAATAATTGCCCTGATGTAGGGTTCAGTATAGAACTCTGAAGAACCCTTAAGGGTTTTAGATGTTTGAACAGTGTTCTCCTCTCAGTGTTCCCCTCTCAGAGTTCTCCTCTCAGTGCTCTCCTCTCAGTGTTCCCCTCTCAGAGTTCTCCTCTCAGTGCTCTCCTCTCAGAGTTCTCCTCTCAGTGCTCTCCTCTCAGAGTTCTCCTCTCAGTGCTCTCCTCTCAGTGTTCCCCTCTCAGGGTTCTCCTCTCAGTGTTCCCCTCTCAGTGCTCTCCTCTCAGTGCTCTCCTCTCAGAGTTCTCCTCTCAGAGTTCTCCTCTCAGTGTTCTCCTCTCAGTGTCCTCCTCTCAGTGTCCTCCTCTCAGCGTTCTCCTCTCAGTGTCCTCCTCTCAGTGTCCTCCTCTCAGCGCTCTCCTCTCAGTGCTCTCCTCTCAGCGTTCTCCTCTCAGCGTTCTCCTCTCAGAGTTCTCCTCTCAGAGTTCTCCTCTTTATTATGTCTGTAATATTAACTGCTGTATATTTGACTGTAACGTCTCACTGTTAATGTTTTAAGTGTTTGCAGGAAGGATGATGTAAACAAACCATGATGGAAACAAACACCTCGCCCACCCTCGCCCTCCTGTCCCGTCCCACCCTCACCGTCCTGTCCCGTCCCACCCTCACCCTCCTGCCCCAGCCCACCCTCGCCCACCCTCGCCCACCCTCGCCCTCCTGCCCCATTACAGAGAGGAGAGGGGGCGGAGTCACTAAATAAACCATTAGGAAGCCCTGAAAGCCCCGAGCTCAGAGTGATATCTCCAGCTCAAGCAGCCAGACACATCAGCAGCGCAACATATACAAATTATACAAAATAAAACACACACACAATCAGCTGGAAATAAAATCAAGAAATCAAGAAAATCCAGAAGAATATTAAAAGTCCTAAGAGCTAAATCTAAACCCTCACTGTTTGTCTAAAACTAAACTGCAGATTGTGTTGATTTTACTGGAACATTTTTATCTAACATGCAGCTGGAAAAGGACGAGGCGTCTGCATCGGAGCCTCAAAAATAAACGTCAGGACTGCACACATGCTCTACTGCAGCACTCACTTCAGCTGTTAAAAGTCCTTAGATTCATACAGAGGTTCGACAGATGTTTCTGACAGGAATAAAACTGACAAACCCTGAAGGTTCAAGATTTTTTAAAAGTGTACTGATGTTTTATTTGATGGTTTGTGTTGCCTTTTATTTTATTTTATTTTATTTTCCCCCATTTCATTTTACTGCAGCTTTTCTTCAGATGCAGATGCAGGAATATACCCTTTTAATTTATTTTCTCTTTGTATTTTATTTTATACTTTTATTTTATTTTAAAGACTAAAATGAACTTCTGAACAGCTGCAGCTTTTCTTTAGAAGCAGTGTAACAGAATCTGTTAATTTAAAAAAACAAAGTTTCATAGCTGCTTCCTTCTCTAAGATATTTTAAGACCTTCTTACACAAAAGAAAAACAAGAACGAGAGAAAAAGAAGGGAACAGAGCAGAACTGCATTTACGAAGATTACATGTTCCTCAGTGGTGTCTCTCTTTCTTCACTTCCTGTTCTGAGCTGGATGAAAACACACACACACACACACACACACACACACTGCACATTTTACAGAACACGCTTTAAACTTTTTAACAGTTTCAGAAACTGGAATCATTATAACATTCATTATTTAGAAATAAACACAATTCTGCAAAATAGAAAGACTTTATTTAACTCGTGTATAAATAAACATGCGACATATAAATTAAGAATTTTTACAGACTGCCACTTTATACAATCTTATATACAATAACGGCAAGAAGGATTTATTTTTACACTCATTCAAGATACATTCATACATTCACTCGCTTCCTCCCTCACTCCCTCCCTCCCTCACTCCCTCCCTCGCTCACTCACTCCCTCGCTCACTCGCTCGCTCCCTCACTCGCTCCCTCACTCACTCCCTCACTCACTCCCTCACTCACTCACTCGCTCACTCGCTCCCTCACTCGCTCCCTCCCTCGCTCCCTCCCTCACTCCCTCCCTCACTCCCTCGCTCGCTCACTCCCTCGCTCACTCGCTCGCTCCCTCGCTCGCTCCCTCACTCGCTCCCTCACTCACTCCCTCACTCACTCACTCGCTCACTCACTCACTCGCTCACTCACTCGCTCACTCGCTCCCTCACTCACTCCCTCGCTCACTCACTCGCTCACTCACTCGCTCCCTCACTCGCTCCCTCCCTCGCTCACTCCCTCGCTCCCTCACTCACTCCCTCACTCACTCCCTCACTCACTCCCTCACTCACTCCCTCACTCGCTCCCTCACTCACTCGCTCACTCCCTCACTCGCTCGCTCACTCCCTCCCTCCCTCCCTCGCTCGCTCACTCACTTGTTCACTCCCCCACTCTCTCACTCCCTCGCTCGCTCACATGCGTGTGATATGTATAAAGCCGTGACGTATCTGTATTGCCGCTTGTTTCATGCTAAACTGTGCTGAGCTCCTTTCCTTACTTCAGATTCTGTTCTGCTTTTAAGTGAAGTGAAGTGAAGTAAAGTGAAGTGAAACGAAACTTCACCCGAGCAGTTGAGCAACCTGTGTGTGTGTGTGTGTGTTTATGTGTGTGTATATGTGTGCGCGTGTGTGTGTGTGTGTGTCAGAGAGAGAGAGATACAGCTTGTTATATGACTCAGATGTCCTGAAAAGTGTGATTCCTCAATGTACGTGAGTGCAGGCGTGTTTGAGATGAAAAACAGAGAAA
The DNA here is from genome assembly GCA_037576675.1 of Pangasius sanitwongsei. NCBI lineage: Eukaryota > Metazoa > Chordata > Actinopteri > Siluriformes > Pangasiidae > Pangasius > Pangasius sanitwongsei. The sequence continues at coordinate 674,869 of CM075015.1, read as the reverse complement.
AAACTCAAAACATCCGCCATGTTTGCGAAAGAAAGGAAAAAATGGGGGGGAAGAAATGAAATCAGAATATTGCTCATGGGTCGCAGTGGGACGGAGCGACTCGCCCACCTGGTGACCCCGGCGTGAAATCCCCGTCTCCATGGCAACAAGCCGTAGAGGTGTATCTCCAGGGATTAGAAGTGTGTATGACATGACGTGTGTGTGTGTGTGTGTTGTAAAAAGTGAGGCCTATTTGTACAGTTTCCTTCTGTAGAATGTCCAAACAGACCCTGCTGTGGACTAATACACTAAACAATGTATGTTAAGGTTAAACTCTTCAGACCGTGAACAGGTTTTCAAAGATAATTGGTTATTAGATAGATAAGCAATAAAACAGTGTGTGTGTGTGTGTGTGTGTGTGTTACAGTAAAATACTGAGTTACTGTTCTCATCCTGAAGTTGATTATTTTCCACTAACAGCACGTCCCTGAGTGTTTTATTTCTCTTACATCACATCAATTTCCCAACAATTACAATTTCCTATTTATTAAAGAACAACATGTTGTACTTTATATCCATTTATAGCTACATTTAATGTACTGGAAAAAAGTTATTAACTGTTATCACTTACATTAGAGAGGCTACATACAGTCCCTCACCAGCCACTAGTTTACTGGAAGGAGTCTCCAGTGTCAGCGCTTTGTAACAGTCAGAGGTAAAGCTGTAACTTTAAGTTTACAACATCTCCAGGACAGAGGAGTTTACGCTTCTTTGCGGTTTCTCGGTAACAAAATATGACAAGCTACGTTTTTTTTTTCCTCAAGAAAAGAGAGGCTGGTGAGCGAACACTGTTTATAGCTGCTATAAAGTAATTGAGAACAGGAACTAACTCGTTTCATGGACATTTCACACATTAAACGTAACTATAAATCGATAAAAAGTGTAAAATAAAAATGTAACTGTTGGCAAATTGCTGTGGCATAAGAAGGATAAAACATTTACAGGTGCTATTATAGGAAAATAATCATCTTCAGGGTGAGGACAGAAACTCTGCTTCTTCACACCACCCCATCACTCAGTATTTTACTGTAACACACACACACACAGAGAATTTATTAATTACTTAAGAGGAATGTTTCTGCTGTTTAGTGTTGAGACACAGTTGAGAATATATCACTCATAACATGATGACACTGTGTTACATTACTCACTGCTAATAGGTCTTATTCAGATTGCAGGGGGAAACAGTGGAGTTATAAACAGTGTGTGTCTCTGTGTGGGTGTGTGTGTGTGGGTGGGTGTGTGTGTGTGTGTGGAAATTTGTGCCCTCACTGGTGTTAAACCTGTTCTGACTGTCCCCTTCCCACATGATGTTTCTGAGTCAACACAAAACTCAACCAGCTCTTTCACATGTAGAAAATTATATATCACCTGTAAAACGCAGCTGAACATGTTTTTGGTTGAGAACACACACACACACACACACACACACACACACACACCAATGAGACTTATTTTTTAGAAATCTTTAGCCTATGACCTGAATTCAAGCAGCAAAGTGTCTCTTGGAGCTGTTCTAAACTTTCTGACCTTCATGACCTCTGAGATACAGTACATTAAGGTGGATTTGTACCAGCATTCTATACAGTACTTATATTTTCTCCAATGAATAAAAGCTGCATTTCAAAATACTGCTTGATAAAAAAAAACATAACCCTTGCTCATATTTTCCTCTCTGAAGTCATATTTTCCTTTTACACTCAACTTTAGCAAGATGCCAGATAACTGAGATTAGAAGACATGTACACCTGAGACCCTGTTTGGAAATAAAGCATCTATTCAGCGTCAATGTGCTTACAGTGGACCCCTCGTCCCAGAGTTGTCCTCTGTGGACGCCCGAGACGGATTAAACGAGGCAGATGAGTCCAGGAGTAGGACAGCCGAGCAGTGACCAGGTCCAGAGATTCTGCGCTGAATTCGGCCCACAGGTTAGACGCCACCGTTTCCTTAACGATCTTTGGCAACGCGACAGTTTCGGGTAGTAGCCCTTTGTCACCGCCGAGGAGGAGATGGCGAAGACTCCTGGTTTGTAACCCGTCTCTTAGAAAACGCAGCAGATCTTCCATCCTGTCCATCAGGTGGCAGTCTTCCCAGGCTTCAGAAGGCGTGCTTAGCAGGAGACGTAGCCAGGCAGTTTTCAGAACGTAGGACGAAAGCACCCCTTTCCACTCGGCTCCGGCTTTTTGGTCTAACGTTTGCCCGCCGAGGTCCCGCACTTCCTTGAGCAGCTGAAGGCACTTGAGATGGCAGGAGCTGGTGGGAAGTTTGGCTTTCAACCATCCAAGGAGCTTCTGCTCCTGCTTTGGGAAGTAGACCGTCCAAAGGTCTTCCGAACGCTGAGCTCTGGGGCATGCGACCAAGAAAGCGGAATCACCCAGGGGAAGTGCCGGGATGAGCCGAACACCCATGGAGATGTGGCAGCAGACATAGTCGGATCGTGGTGTGAGGTGAAGCTGTACACGCTGTCCCTCAGTGAGAGAAAGACTGAGCAAGCAGCGCTGCTCAAATGGGTACCGTACGGTTGACAGGCAGCGCTGGGATGCACAGTAAAACCAGCGCATCACTGAGTCGGGACTCAACCTGTAGACTCCCGGTGAACCGTTTGAACGCAGATAGGCATCCGTGAAGACTTTGTGGCGCCGTGGCCATTCCTCCTTACGCGGCGTCTCCAGAGTGATCAGTGGTGCACCACCGTGGTTGTCACCGTACCTGCAAGGCTCCAGTTTGAGCCCTCGGGGAAGCCTAAGCGGGACCAGGATGTCAAAACAATCCGGCGAGCCCACTTTGTGCTCCTCGTACGAGCTCCCAATCTGAATAAAGTCCCCGCGAAAAGCCAGAGAGGACTCTGGAAGTACATCAGCCCGTCCGACTCGCACCAGCTCGCTCACCAGCTTGGCCACATGAGCCTTGCTGTGGCCGAGAACATGCGGAGAAAGGCGTACATGTCTCTCAAAGTGCTCCTCCAACAACTCCCTTTTAGGACCCGTAGATTTTCCAGCAATGGCATGAAAGCCTCGTTTAGTAGTTCCAGGCTGAGATGAGCAGTACCTGATGAAGAAATAACACAGTGCAAAGGCGAAGACGTACTTGATGAGCGGGATGGATCCGGTTCCCTGATCAGAGCAGCCATCAGATCGTTCATCAGATCCTCGCAGGACGAAATGATGAAGCAGCAGTAGGACACCAAGGACACAAGTGACCAGAAGCCAGAAAACCCTGAGGTTTAGCGTGTACACACTCATCCTCCTGTTCCAGTCCAGGGCCTCTGAGCTCTTGCAGGCATGAGATGGGGGTGGTTAGCCCATGCTGAGTCAGTCTCCCAGATGTTCAGGACTATCTCGACTTCTCCTCACTGTTCTAAACTCTCTAAAAGTTCCTCTAACCTCAGAGGCAAAGTTTACACGATGATTTTTTGTTCGCTGAGCACCACAGGTCCACTCATTCAGGATGTTTGAAAATCCCCCTCTCTCGTATGCTGAGCGCTGTGTGAAATGAGAGAGCAGCCGTTGAGTGTGTGTGAGCTCAGAGGAAATGCCAAACTCTTGAGAGAGGAATTTCTGCTTTAAAAAAAAAACTGAGCCGCTCGGAGTCACACTCCTCCTCTTCACCCTTCCCCCTGCTTTTAAAGAGACACGGAGGAAGAAAACTGACTTCCTGCTTCGTGTTGTGTTTAGCACAGCTGACTTCTGCTGAGCCGCTGGATTTCAGTGCATGTGTGTATAATAAATTTAAAACTGCAAAGACTTTATATATATATATATATATATATATATATATATAAATATTATGTATATATATCATTCAGAAACACATTAAAGAGTTAAGATTTTAAGGTATCACTGTTTTTACACAACATACTGAGTAAAATCTAGGATTAATTAAGGCATGATGTCAGACAGGGAGTAGATGTATTAACTAGACTAAACCAAACAAAAGCCCATTGAGGGAGTTACTGAGAAACTCCAGGCCTCCCACACACACACACACACACACACACACACGTTCCTCCCCGTGCCCTGTCACTTCAATACAACCCCAGATCATGCACAGACCATGTGAACACGTCCTGACCTCCTCCTACTCCACGTCTGACCCAACAAACTGGGAAAAGAAGCGAGCGCCGCGACATTCCTGACCCCCAAAGCATTTTGCATGCAAATGCTGAATTTTCATATCACCATAGCGCACAGTGAAGTCACTGTGGTGCTCACGTGTGATGTGTTAATCCTGCAGAATTCCACCATCAACGTCTTCATCTGGATTAAACAATGGAGCCACACAGTCACACGCCTGCAGGCCACATCAGCTTCAACAGTTCAGCAAACCGTCTAAACAGAGCACTTGTAGAACATAACCCGATATTCTTCATAATGTATACACCAATATAGGTCAATAGGCAAAAGTTTGCACCCCCACAGGGCAAAGGAGTCTGTTCAGTTTCATGCACAATTCCTTCCTTGTTATCATAAATAATCAACCTACTGTATAGCACAGAAAAATTAGCTTATTTTCGCAGAGAAAAAAAACACTGTTCAAGTCCCACCCACAGTGTTTGATTGACAGGTCTACCTGGCTGAAGGTGAAAGTGAAAATACAAACGGGATCATAGAAGCGTTTTAATTTTGACAGCTATTGTATGTTTGTTGCTGGGCCAGAAAACACAAATACAACTGAATTTTGTTTGTTGGAACTGAATTCGAATTATGCCTCAAATTACAGGAAACATCGCTGCAAATACATACGTTTGAATTAAGTCCAGAATATGCTGCCATAGTGTATGCTATCGATGATAAATGAAATTGGTTCAAAAATTTGCGCCTCCCTTACTCTCAGCCTTCCCTCACATCATACCTGGAGCCTGATGGAGTTGTGAAAAAAATAAAAAGTCTTTTTTTTCCAGAAATCAGTTTTCTATCTTTGTGACAGCCCTACAGTTGTTCTGTTGTTGCAGGATAAACTTATATTACATTACATCACACTCAGTGTCAAATAAATGCTGCAGCATGCATCTCATGCACAGCTGAACACCTGTAGACCTTCATATTCATGCAATTATCCAATTATCCAATCAGAGCTTGAGTTAATGTTCACATCAAACATCAGAATGGGGGAAAAAAATCTCAGTGATCTCAGTGGTGGGATTTTCACACACAACAGTCTTCACAGTTTACACAGAGTTTATGGTGCGAAAAACAAAAAACATCCAGTGTTAATGAGAGAGGTCAGAGGAGAATGAATGGCCAGACTGGTTCGAGTTGACTGGAAGGCTACGGGAAATCAAATAACCACTCTGTACAGCTGTGGTGAGCAGAAAAGCATCTCGTAATGCACACCACATCGAACCTTGAGGCAGATGAGAACAGGAATCTGAGACTCCAGTGGACTACAGTGGAGACTCCAGTACACAGACTGGACAGTTAGAGATTGGAAAAAGACCAGGAGACATTTTTACAGTCTTTAAAAAAAAGCATGATTATATGGCCTGCCTATAACCCCGCCCCTAACTCTAACCATAACCTTCATTATATTTCATACAAATTGATTTGAGTGACTCGAGTTACGCATTTGTACGTGTAAGTCCTGACTTCAAATCTAAATTAAATCATTTGCTTTTCACCTTCAAATTCCTGACTTCATTTAAGTGTGAACATTTTTAACAATGCCAGATTTTAAAATAGGAACACACTTTCCCTTGGTAGTAAGCATGAACAATCATGAGGCGATTTCCTTGGTGATTTTTCACACTACATTTACTTCAAGCAGTGACGTCGAATCGGCGAGGAGACAACAGTTTCAAAAGATCATCGCAAGTTTCACTGACAACATCGGAGTTCAGAACCTCCCTGATAGCCCGAGTGAGCTAATTAACTACTTAATTTAACTGTCTAAGTGTCTCTTTTCTATACTTTTCCAACCCTAAACATGTTAAATACCCTATGAAAAAAAAGTTGTTGGTATACAGGTTTGATATTAATACCTTTTTTTAATTCATTGTGATATTTTAAATGTTCTTGGTGTGCCTTTCTGATTAAATGTCACCACAAAATGGAGGAAAATAGTAAATGCTGGTTAAAAGCCAGTGTTGTGTTTTGGTTTGGACAAACTGAGCTCGTCTGTGTGATTGTGATCATTCAGGATGGACCAGAAGCACTTCAGCGACGATCTGGACAGATCCTGAGGGACTTTCAATCGCCAGCAGAGCCGTTGGCTGAGGAAGGAAGTGCTATTTATTCTAACGCTAAGATAAAACTCAAGGCAGAGAGAGCAAACTCCTATCAGCTCCTTATCAAAACGCCTCCGGTTTAAAATACCAACGCTAAAAATACACAGGGTCCTTTCCTGAGTGCGACAGCGCAGACTTTCAGGTCGTTATTAACATTAATAACTGGCTCCTCAACACATGGTGTGATTTAACTCAAGGAAGCATCATGTGGTGGAAAACACGAGTGGACGAGCTGACATGACCCCGTGATCACATGACACTAGTTCTGAGATGAATGTAGGGCTCATGCCACTATTAACCACACATCTGGGAGGAAAATGAGTTCCTAAGGGTTCTCCTTTTGGGTGATGACTAACACAAAAAAACACAACTTGGTTTCAGGATTGCTAGCTTGACACGTTGAGGCTAATGTTTAACTTTAGCTCAAGCTGTTAGCTAACTCACAAAATGATAAAAGTAGAGAAATGACTAAAAGTAAGTAGAAGTCACGTTTTTTCAGGGTAAAATCATGTTTAATGCATGTTTAACTAGATTATCGAGTAAAATAAATAATCAAATAAAAATATATCATGCCTGTAGTGGTGCACAATTTACAAACTGTAAGTTCGTATCTTTATATAAGCACGTGTTTAGAAGTTATAGCTTTTAAAGTAGCTGTTTGTGATTTTTAACGCCCTCTGCTGTCTGTGAGGTGAACTGCAATTCCAATTCAAATGAACATTAACAAGTCATCACCTTTCCTCCTAAATCGGTTTTGTTGAAACTATGTCCCCAAGTTGCCTTTTAAAGAAAAGGAGTGGAGTTGTGCAGTTTTGTTCCAGATAGAGGCAGAGCTAATTTCAGGGCCAGAAAAATGTCACACACTCGAACAAAAAAATAAATAAATAAATAAATCACAGCTTGTCATGCAACTGAGAAACCACAAAGAAGCGTAAACTATTCTGTCCTGAAGATGTCGGAAAACTTAAAGCTACAGCTTCACCTCTGACTGTTACAAAGCGCTGACACTGGAGACTCCTTCCATCGATGTTACATAAACGTCTCCATGTCCCTGTGAATGAGCTGTTACTATAGAAACGATAACGTATCAGAACAAGTGCATTAACTATAAATAAACCCGTGATAACCTTTATAAGAAGTTTACCTGATCATTTTAACATTTTTTGCTGTTCTGTTTCAGCCCAACGCGTGGTTAATTTGCTCTGCATGCAATCATTCCTGTTTTCGTAACGTTATTTTGTGAGCGTCTCTGTTCAAAGCCGCCTGCTAGACTTTAATCACTTCATTTGGACCGTAGCATGTTTTTATCGGCGTGTTTGAAGAGTTTAAACGCGGCTCATTTCCTCAAACCCGAGTGACTCACGCTGCATCTGCTGATGCGTCAGCGTCCTCTCTGACACGCTGCTGTACGTTCGACTGAATCTCCTGGACACAACAGTTTCCAGAAAATTTAAAAACAAACAGGATCACGTGTCAGGACGAATCGGTTCTTCGTCTCGATTGACTCCTTACTGCACGCCATCACAGAACCTGTGTTTGTGTATCCGCACGGCAGCCATTTGCCTTCCAGTCTGAAGTGATAATATCTTACACAGCTTTACTTCAAAGCCTCCTTCATATCAGTCGTTTTCCTACGGAGCATCTGACCGACTCTTCGCTCCTGACGTTCTTTACACTGTTTTTTAATAAAAATGAATACATTTTTAAAATAGCTGCCAAAAAAACAACAGGTTTACTGAAACCTACTGATAAATATAGGTCATGTTCATGCACAATATATTGTATTTTATTCATATAAAATCTTAAACAAAGTAAATAAAACATCTGAAAATGCACTCTTCAGAAATTTTGAAGACTTAAGGGTTCTTTGTCCCTCGGAGAGAACCCTTATATACAACTTTTTGGAAGCTAAGAACCTTTATATAATTATTATAAAATAAATCCTCAAACAACACTTACACTCATAAAAGTTTAAATGCTTAAGTGTTCTTTGCTTGTCCCTCTGGAGGAATCCTTAAAGGTTCTACATAGAGCCCTACGAGAGGGTTTTCCTGTCAGAAAGAGGTTTTTTTTGGAGAGCTTTTGGAAAGCTACGATACCAGAATTACTCAATAAACCCTTAAAGAACCCCCTCTTTTTTCCTAAAAGAGTGTACGGTCACATAAAACTGAGAAGCCTTAATGGTTCCTTGGTGTCCTTTTTTCGGGAAACCTTAAAAATTCTATGTGGAACCCTACATGTTTCCCTATCAGACATGGTTCCAAGTAGAAACCTTGAAGCAGCTTAGAACCCTTAATTATCCAATGAATCATTAAAGAACCCTTGTTTCTAAGAGAGTGAACTCATAAAATTTAAAGCCATTAAGTGATCTTCCCTCTGGGAGAACCCTTACATGTTCTCTGCAGAGCCCTACAACAGAGTGGTTCTCTATTAAAAAGGTTCCAAGTAGAACTGTTTTAGGAAGCTACGAACCCTTACGTATAAAATAAACCCTTAAAGAACCCCTGAAGTACCCTTTTTTCTAAGAGTGTACACTTGTGGAAAATGTATAATTCTTATGGGTTCTTCAGTTGTCTCTCTAGGGAACCCCTTATGTAGAACTCTAGGAAGGGTTCCAACTAAACCCCTTTTAAAAATCAGAGAACCTTTAAATATAAAATAAACCCTCAAAGAGCCCCTTTTTTCTATAAGTGTACACTCAGAAAATTCAAAAACCTTAAATGAGCTTCGGTTGTCCCTCTAGGGGAACCCTCAAAAAGGTTAGAGGGTCTACATAGGGTCTACATAAGGTTCTACATAGAACCTTATAACAGTGTGTGTGTCCCTATCAAAAAGTAGAACCTTTGCACAAAGCTACAATCCATAAATTATCCAATGAAGCCTTAAAGAACCATCAAAGAACCATCAAAAACCCTTCAGTGATCTTTGGTTGTCCCTACATGAGAACCCTTAAAGGTTCTATGTAGAAGAGAGTGGTTCTCTATTAGTAGGAGTCCCAAGTAGGATAAGAGGATAAAAACCCTTAATTATACAATGGACCCTTAAAGAACGCTTCAATAACACCTTTTTCTAAGAGGGTACACTTGTGGAAAATTTTGAATCCTTTAGAAAGGAAACCAAGACCCTTTAAGTATCCACAGAACCCTTAGCTAAGAGCCCTTGAAGAACCTTTTTTCTAAGAGAGTACCAAGAAGCTCATTAAATGTTAAACTCCTGACAGGATCCAGACATGAAGAAGAAAATAATAAGGAATAATTTGGAGTGTGTACCGCACACTTTACCCAGTTAATACACACACTCTTTAAAAAAAAAGGGCTCTTTAAGGGTTCTTTAAGGGTTCACTGGATAATTAACGGTTCTTAGTAAAACAGTGAAAGTGAAAGGTTTAGTAAAAACTTTACAAAAATATTTACATGCAATGAAAAGCAGGGTGGCTGAGGAACTGATCACACGCCACACAACCGTTAGTTACACAGTGATTGCATCAGTCTCTCTCTCTCTCTCTCTCTCTTTCCCTGTCCATCCTTCTCTCTCTCTCTCTCTCTTTCTCTCTCCCTCCCATGTCCAAAGCCCTCAGACATCCAGTGTTTACTGGACAGTGGTGTAGTTTTGGATTCTCTCTCTCTCTCTCTCTCTCACACACACACACACACACACACACACACTCACACACACTGTGTGGTCATCCTCCCAAAATAACCGAACCGAACATAACATTAGTGTTGATATAAATACGAACGCAGGATAAACACGACATTGAATATAGCAGCGTTTACACAGCTTACTCCCTGAATAAGTACAGAACCAAAAATCTGAACATCTTTATAACTAAAAAAAAAAATGTCTTTAAACAAACAGAATCATTTTTAAATTAATAAACAGTTGTGTAAAATAGCAGTGATGCTGTGGCACATATTTACACATTAAAGGTCAAAGGTCCACGTCACCTCCATCTTTCTGCTACATTTACGTACAGTACTTTTACAGCATGTAGCAGACGCTGTAATCCACACTTACACACGTACAGAGCAGTCTCCATCAAACACATGCTCATGCTAGTACCAAGAAATCAGCGAAATCAGCTCCTCAGGGTGTTGAGATGCTTTTCTGCTCACCGTGGTTGTAAAGAGTGGTTATTTGAGTTATTGCAGCCTTCCAGTCTAGCCGTTCTCCTCTGACCTCTCTCATCAACAAGGCATTTCCGGCCGCAGAACTGAAGCTCACTGGAGGTTAGTTTCCCAGGAGATTAGCAGTTTCTGAAATACTCAAACCAACAACCACGCCACGGTCAAAGCCACTGAAATAATGTCAGAAATGTTATTTCTATCTGGGTCTGAATTTTGTAACCAGTTACATCCTAACTGGGAAAGGAAAGGGAAGTCAGAGGACATTTGCTTTCCTTAATGAGTCAGATTAAAACTGAACTCCGCACTAAAATGGACGAAAGAAGACTCAACATGCGGTCACTGCACGCCGTTCAGTCGGTGCTCATTAAAGAGCTGGACTCCGATGACTGAGATGATGCGAGATGATGCGAGATGAAATGCTAGAAAGAAGTGAAGTGAGACTTCCTTCTGTGTATCACTGAAACTCCAACACTCATAATGGGTGTGTGATGCAGTAACCTACAGTCACGTGCAAAACTGTGCACAAGGAAAGAAACGCTGTAGAGCAAAGATGCCTTTGTTCTTCTGCAGATTTTTACTGTCACATTCACTTCTTTTTTTGCAAAACTCAGCAGCAATTGTTATGTTTTTAGGGTAGATATGGATGGAGGGCAGTAGAGTAGGGTAGATATGGATGGAGGGCAGTAGAGTAGGGTAGATATGGATGGAGGGCAGTAGAGTAGGGTGGGTGTGGATGGAGGGCAGTAGAGTAGGGTGGGTGTGGATGGAGGGCAGTAGA
>CM075015.1:626885-653834 GCA_037576675.1 Pangasius sanitwongsei | reverse complement strand
TATTTAAAGCGAAGGATCGTCACATTAAATACTGACTCTGTTTCATTTATTACTGTTTACTGCTCTTTATAGGGTTTATTTAATGTATAAACATTTAATTTCATTATTTTTGAAGGTGTCTTTGCTCTACAGCATTTCTTTGCATGCGACTAAGACTTTTGCACAGAACTGTATTTTGTAGGTAAACAGGTTAAACAAACTTAGATTTTTGATTTATAAATACAAAAAGCAACATGTTAAGTAATGTCTAGTCATGATGACTTGATTGTTTAAGTAAACACAGCATTAGAGTTTACAGTGTGTTCATCCCTCAGTGGCCACTCGCTGTAAAAGAGAGGTTTATATCTTGATAAATGTAAATGAAACAAATCCAGATTAATAGTTGAAGACAGAAACTCTGCACTCATCCCTCAATGCATTAAATATTTGACACACACACACACACACACACCACAGAAATGCGTCTGTTAGGCGAGACTGATCTGCCTAAATCAGGACTGATCTGCTCTTCTGTGTCTCCACACCAGATATTAACACAATGTGCAATTTAATCTTAAAGTTCAGTCACGTATTATTTTGGAGTTCTGAGTTACTGTTCCAGATAAGACATGATGTCTGAGATCATCTCACAAAGACCAGTGAGACATAAAGATCTCGTGGAAGTTATTTTAAGCATGAGTACAGCATTTCAAAAATGAGAGATTATGACGACAAGACGGAGTTGGATAAAATACCATGGCGATTTAGTCTCAGATTAGAGCAGACTAAGATCTAATTTGACAGATCATAGGATCTTAACTCACTTGGGAAATGTTTTTAAAAAAGACAGAGAGTTTGTGCAACCTGCATCTGCTTTCCTCAAATCTAAAACACAGAAGCAGACATGGACTTGTGGAACGTGGCATGGGGACGGCATTGTGTTTTTCTCTGTTTTTCAGAGTTATTTTCTCTGATATGGTGCAGATTCCTAGCAACAAAACAATGTTTCTGTCATTCCTGCGGTCTGAGCTGGCATGTAGATGCCTTGTGTGTGAGTGTGTGTGTGTGTGTGTGTGTGAGTGAGAGAGAGAGAGAGGGTTTGCACAAAGATCTTAAATAAAGCAAGCGGAAAAATTTCATAGTGTTGTCAACCTGCATTTCGCTCTGAAGTTAAAAGCTTGTTTGAATCCTCACCAAAAACACGTCAAAGGATGAGTTATTATAGTGAATAAAGCACAAACACGAGCGCGTGTTCGAGCCCGAGCACAATGTTCGAGATGGATATCTTCTGAAAACTGTTATAAATTGAAGCAGAACAATGAGTTCAGCTTGTTTATGTGTATCGGGAGTCAGCTGTAGGAAAGGAAAAAGTTAGACAGCATGTAATGACGGAAAAATCATGGTGTGTGTGTATGTGTGTGTGTGTGTTGCACATTTTATTTCCTTGATTTAAAATGATCACCAAGAAAACACAAAAAGTGTAAACTCCTCTGTCCTGAAGATGTTGGAGGAAAGGTTTCTGAAAAGTTACAGCTTTACCTCTGACTGTTACAAAGCGCCGACACTGGAGACTCCTTCCATAAACGTTAAATAATAAACAGCTCCTTACTCTCAGGAAACTTCACCATATCAATGATTTTATAAATCCGTTTATTATTAGCCAAGTGTCCGTCGTATACGTCCCTGTGAATGAGCTGTTACTATAGAAACGATAACGTACTACTGTCAGAGCTGCTGTTATAGAGGATTAATCAACATCTCCTGACCAATCACAATCCAGAATTCAACACCACACACGTGAACGCTTTCTGGAAACTTTTCCTAATCTGAATTCCCACGAGACACTGTAGTGATGCGCCATTCGCAGAAGCGAGTCGACTCCTTTAAGTGAACGCCGAGAGCCGATTCTCATACATGACCTGTAGTCCTGAGTCGTAAAATACAATGTAAAGTAATGATATTGTGTTAATTAGAAGAAAATTGAGATTTTAAGAAACAGCTTCAGCCATAATCAGGCAAAGAAGAACAATCACTGCTCAAAATATCTCAAACTTTAGAGAAAAGAAAATGGCAATGAGTCGTTTGGTGAGTTGACTCACGGAAAAGAGTCGGGAATCCCGTCACTAGAACGCAGAAAAAAAAACGTGTGTTTATTTAATATGATCGACAGTCAGAACAGCCCACACACACACACACACCTCCAACCTGTTTCTGCTCTTTGTCAGGATGTATCATTTGGTGCGTATTTGTGTAAGTCTGTCTTTGTTGCTATGTTTCCTAGGATTTCCTTGAGTGCAATTTATTATGAATCTACACACAATGACTAAACCCTAAAACCCACACAAACAGAGCACATACATTTTTTTGTCCTGCCCAAGTGTTCAACTCACTCTGAAACTGCAGAAAGCAGAATAAACTCTGCTGAAGTCATCAGGGTAACACTTTAAACAAAAACCAAACCTGAGTCATATTTAATTCCAGTGGAAATGACCTGTTTATGTCATAGTAACCTAACCCTGCTAGTTTGGAGCTAGCATAAATGCATTTGAAGGTACAGGAAGTAAAACAGCAAGTGTGTGATTACTCTTTGACTCCACCTCCAAGCCACACCCATCTCGGTTAGTGGTTCAATCGAAAGAATTACTTTATTTACCTTGAAGTATCGACCTTCGTTTTTTACGCAAAGTCGCAACTCTTGTACAGATCACGTTAACTTGTGCGTTCAGCTAACACAACCCTCTAACTTCACTTCCTGTTAGTAGCTGCAGGTTTTTTCCTCATCCAAAAACACTCCTTTCCACTCCTACTTTAGTTTTATTTTCTTGCTCAGTGGTGCTTCTTCATTCCATACATCAGATACAGACACTTCGACGGATTATATTAGCGAGGAACAGCGGCTAACGTGGCATCACGGAGAAGGGGGCGGAGTCTTGAGTGTTTGTTACGTAACAAGACGAACAGAACATATGCACTGCACCGAACTTTTTCCAAACTTTTTTTTTTTTCCTCAGTCATGTGCTTTACTGAGGCTAAAATTAATTTAACAATTCTATTTCATCATGATTTACATATACATTTCCAGTTTATCTGCAAAAGTAAAGACACTGAAAATATTGTTTATTGCACTTTAATGACATTCAAAATACATTTACATTATGCAAATAAATATTCATGTAATTATATAGATTTAATTACAGATAAGTAAGAGTAATAAATAAATGATTTAATGATTTAAATGATTTAAACTATCTTGAGCATTTTTTTTTTTGCCACGTCAAACAAATGACAAAAAAATAAGAATTTCAAATCAAATTATTGGAAGTAAAGTGATTTAATAATGCAGATAGAGAGAAAGAGGTAGGAACAGTTTTTGTCTTTCTTGTGTTAAACGTGTGAAAAGTATAAATGCTGTCTCAGATACAGAACCTATAGGGTTAAGGGTTAATGTCTGTTATAAACACACGGATTAATGCTAACATGTGAGTATGTCAAAGAAACATCAGCAAAAGTAAAATGATGCTTGGAGTGTAAATGGAAATATCTGAGTTCTCCAAAATCACCTGTTAATAACGGTTCAGTCTGAGAGGGTCTGTATGCAATGATCACTCTTTTACTTCTATTTTTAGGCTTTTCTATATTAGTGATAAAAAAATTAATAGTAATAAATTCATTTTACAAAAATAGCCTCCTTGTTGCCCTGGTGAGATTTTTTTTTTCTTTAGATCTAGGTGGTGTTCAGGGGAATGTGTCCAACCATTTTTTTTTTATTATTAAGTACGGAATAAAACCTAACGCAGCACGCTGTTATAGAACAACGATCAGCACCTTCTGACCAATCAGAATCCAGAACTCAGCGACACCGTGGGAAAACGTCCTACAACACGTCTTTTACAGACAAACGGCTCAAAACTAACTTCATTCACAAGTCCACGACTTTAACGTCCTCTTTCTGGATGTTTCTTTGGCCTCACATGTCTTTGGCTATGGAACATGATAACGTATAGTGAGTTGATGATTAAATAAAAAGCACATCCACCTGGTTAGAGTAATAAACCTGTCTGAAAGGGTGTGATTAGTTTTTAAATAATAATGACTGATTAATCTTGACACCCCCCTCCCACACACACACACACACACTGTTTACGTTCCTGATGATTAAAAATGAGTGTGTCCACACAATCACAAATCCTTTATAGGAAGATAATTATATTGTAAATATTATAAACCTGAAACAGAACTAAGACACTAAGACACTAAGACATGACTCCCTTCCTGTTTCACTAGTCCCTGGCATTTGTATCCACTCTGTGTATTATGCGTATGTATGTATAGAATGATGATGATGATGATGATGATTATCTCAGTCAGGTCCTCGTGTCTCCTGATGTGCCGTGTCCTCATGCGTCATTGCCTCAGGTGTCCAGAGGGAACGTGTCCACCCACTTCTGCGTGCGAGCTCGGCACTGCTGCCAGTTGTACAGCGGGCGGTAGTTGAAGTGGCGCAGCGCCTTGTCCGAGCGCACGGTGAAGGAGGTGGTGGCGACTGCCAGCGTGTAGCGGTTCAGCAGCGGCGTGAAGTCGTGCACGGGCTTCAGCAGCCAGTTCAGCAGCTCGTTTAAGCACGCCAGCAGCCAGAGAATACAGAGCGGCATGCGCAGGGAGCGGAAGTTAAACGCAGACAGGAACTGCATGTTGAATTCCTCGTAGCTCTTGTAGGGAGAATCGTCGTAGCAGAAGTACACTTCACCGCCGAGTCGCTCGGGATGCTTGCGTAAAGCCTGCGCTGCCAACACGTGCATCCACGCGACGTTTCCTGTCGACAAAAACACAACCATCGAGTTGCTGAGTTGCCGACTTCAAAACAGGCAGCACGAATACGATCAAATGCGTTCACCCTGAAGGATTTTTTTCTGTGCAATCTTCCTCAAGACGACATACACAACAACGAACAGATTCTGTAAAAATAAAATATCCAGTAAACCTATAATGGGTAATACAAATAAATATTCTTTTGTGAGTCTCTGTACATGTGAATAAATACAGATTAACAAGATCTATTTGGAAGTGTTTAAACAAACAGAGATTTCATGGCACTACAGACGAGCATACAATAAACACACGTCAAATATTTATTCATATTATTGAGCCAAAATTACGAGACGTTTTAGCGTGACTTCACACTTGGGGTTATTTCTTTTTTTCCACAGCAAAAGTGCTGGCTGTAGCGCTTTTTTGTGCTGATATTAAAAAAAAAACAACAGCTCAGGTCCTAACTAGTATCGGCTAACTAACTAGCATACCTCACTGTCTAGATTAGATTTATTATTGTCAGTCTGGCACTTTGTCCTCCATGTTTGTTTTTCGTGCTTATCCTCCATCTTACAACCTGCTTTATCAGGATCCTCTTTAGTTTTCCCAAACACAGAAGCACCACTATGACAAAAAGAACACCTTGCCAACGCTTACGTGTAGATTTCCATGTAAAACATGCCCTAGAGAGAAAAAAAACACCATGTGTTTCGAAATATCTGAGTTCTCCAAAATCACCTGTTAATAACGGTTCAGTCTGAGAGGGTCTGTATGCAATGATCACTCTTTTACTTCTATTTTTAGGCTTTTCTATATTAGTGATAAAAAAATTAATAGTAATAAATTCATTTTACAAAAATAGCCTCCTTGTTGCCCTGGTGAGATTTTTTTTTTCTTTAGATCTAGGTGGTGTTCAGGGGAATGTGTCCAACCATTTTTTTTTTATTATTAAGTACGGAATAAAACCTAACGCAGCACGCTGTTATAGAACAACGATCAGCACCTTCTGACCAATCAGAATCCAGAACTCAGCGACACCGTGGGAAAACGTCCTACAACACGTCTTTTACAGACAAACGGCTCAAAACTAACTTCATTCACAAGTCCACGACTTTAACCTAAAAAAGCATAAAGCAGGTTGCAAGATGGAGGACAAGCAAGAACAACAAACATGGAGGACAAAGTGCCAGTGAAAAATGAAGAACTTGTTAGTGCAGAGCGTTACGACGTGTCAAATTGAAAATATTTCATTGCTAATATTCCACAAAAAAAAAACAGTGCTTGTGTTTGGGACGTTCCATTTCAACAGTCGAAACACACAGGCAGCTCAAGTCCTCTTCATTTTCTGCCTCTGAACCTACAGCGAAGGCAAACAGCATCACCAGAGTTACGCTGATCTTTATTTCTTCTGCATTACTGACGGTAATAAATCTAACCTAGACTGCGAGGTGTGAAAGCAGAGTGACCAGCGATGGAAGCTCTAACATCAGTCCAGAGGCGAGTCGTGTTGGTTCTGATTTTGTTCGAAGTTTTGAGCATTGTGTTTCCGTTACGCAGTCCTCTGTTTTGTCGTCTGACTCACTGCATGTTGTTGTTGCTGCTCTTTCGGCCGCTCCCTTTAGGGGTCACCACGGCAGATCATCAGTCCGCATGTTAGATTTTGGATGCCCTTCCTGATGCAACCCTCTCCAGTTTTATCCGGGCTTGGGACCGGCACTGGGAGCGCGCTGTCGTGTCGGGTCGGTTCCCTGGCCGGGAATCGAACCCACTAGTCCTCCAGGGACCCGTCTGGCTCACTGCATAATGATCTATAATCACATATAATAGTAAAAATATGCTCTATGGAGCCAGGCCTCAATGCGGCGCTCAGGGGCGTAACCAGAATCACAAGTTTAGTGAAGTCCACACTGCAGAAATGTGCTCCACACCCTTATGCACTGCTGGCCAAATGACACATGTTGTTATTTTTTTGAAGGGAAAAGAAGTAAACACAATAAAATTTCTGCAAATATTAATGCACAGTTGGTTTAGATTTACACAGAGGCTTTCTCTTCTCGTTTAATGAATTTTCACCCTCTCTTCAAAGCGAACGGTTCTAGTTCTGAGACATTCGTGGGATGTTTTGCGTGCACAGCATGCTTAAGCTCTACACACAGATTTTCAGTGATGTTTCTTCAGCTTCAAGTTTCTCGACTATCACATTTGCTAACAGATTTTTTTTTTTTCTTTCATCCACCCATGCAGTGTTTCCTGTCACAAAACCCCAAAGCATAATAAACCCACTCCCATGCTTAACAGTCCGCAAGGCGTTCTTTTCATGAAACGATGCTCCTTTGTTTCTCCAGACATACCTTTGGTGATTGTGGTACTTTCTGAAAATCCCTCTGGCTTATCTACGTGTTGTTTTGTATACTTCGGTATGTTGACATTTGTGTTGAGGCCATAGATAAGGTTTCCTTCTGATGATGCTTCCATGCAGATCATGTTAGTGCAGGCAATGCTGCAGAGTAGAACAGTGCACCATGACAGCTCTGCCAGCTTTGCACTTCCTTTCTTGATCTGTCACATTTTGCTTTGACTTCCATAGTTCCCCTTCCCTGATAATTTTGAATGACATTTCAGACAGAGGAAACTGTGAGCTGGAAAAGCCTCGATAAAGAAGAAAAAAACCCCTGAAGGTCTGGAATTCGGTGTCGTCATGACACAACGACACACTGGTTGTCTAAAGTTTCTTTAGTTTTGCACGGGTTTTTCTACGAGGCTAATGTTGCTGACCGCCGAGGGAGGCTTATAACCACTGATTTAGCATCATGCATGCCGGACTGCATGTCTAAATCATGACACACTCGCTTCAATTGTTTTGTATCGACTCAGATGTGGTCTCTGACTCTTATCAGGCTGTCTATAAATACAGATGAACAGAAGATGAATCACTTCATCTGCATCAGACTCAGCATCTGAAGGTGGCGAGGTGTACCTGATGATAAAGTTCCCAATTGATTTTTTTTCCAAATACACTTATTTGTTCTGCAATATCATGAAACATATTGTGTGTGTGGTGGTGTGGTGGTGTGGGGGCGTGGTCGAGCGCTGTGAATGGAGGGCGGAGTCTTGGAGCGGGAGCATTTCATGAATGAGTGTGCACTTGTGTAGGAGTAACAATGACTAACTATGACTTTTGCTGTAGGGACGTTTTTTTTGCTGAGCAGAGAGGTAAAACTGATATCCTGCCTATATGCCTGTTAGTAAAATTAGCCTCATCTTGGTTGACCTGGGGTTACCGTAGCATTGCGTACATTTGGTTAAACTTTATACTCGTATACCTGCGTAAACACGTCCGTGTTCGGTGCTCCGTGGAACTCCTTTAATGAGCCAGCCGCCCGTGCGAACACCCATCATGTAGAAATCCTTCATCAGCTGGTGGTTTTCACCGTAAATCCCTGTGGGACGCAGAGCACACGTGTACAGAGACGCACCGCCTTTAACCTGCACACAGAGAAACAAACAGGAAATAAATAAAAACAAGTCAGTAATTAACACTGTGTGTGTGTGTGTGTGTGTGTGTGTTACAGTAAAATACTGTTACTGTTCCCACCCTTATTTTTCCATATAATAGCACATCCCTGAGTGTTTTATTCCTCTTATACCACTGCCAATAATTACAATTTTTATTTGTTAAAAAAAGACATCATACATTTTATCCATTTATAGTTACATTTAATGTTGTGAAATGAGTTCGCTCCTGTTCTCGCTTATGTTACAGCAGCTATAAACTCGATAACTTTTTTCTCTCTCTTGAAGTTAATAATACAAACAGAACGCAGCTTGTTACATCGTGTTACCGAGAAACCACAAAGAAGCGTAAACTCCTGTGTGCTGAAGATGCTTTACTTCTGACTGTTACAAAGCGCTGACACTGGAGACTCCTTCCATAAGTGTTCAGTAAATGTCTTTTTACAGGATCAATGACTACACACATTTTTTTTTACACTTCCCTGTGAACGAGCTGTTACTATAGAAACTATAACATGTTAGAACGAGCGCATTAATTATAAATAAACCTGTGATTTGCAGCTGCGCTACTGTCAGAGCTGCTGTTCTAGAGAATTAATCAACACCTCCTGACCAATCAGAATCCAGAATCCAGAATTCAGCAGCGCTGTGGTGTAAAATAAGTTATTTTAAATGATAAAAATGAAGACAGTGCATCTCTCGCAGGAGAAAGTGAACAGCTTCAGTAATGATCAGCAGAAATAAAAGCAGTCAGTCAGTGAGCGGTGATGAATAAAGCAGTCAGACGGATTCGCATGACGTGTTAAAACCCAGGGTGCAGACAGCTAATTATAGAGCCGTGTTAAGACTTGATGTTTGGAAACGTTTGGATGCAGATTTGGAATGTTTTGGTTGGCATCAGGGACATGATGGACTCTCTCCAACCTCTAACCATGCACTTTCTCTCAAGAAAAAAAAACATGCTAGGTATTGTCCTGTTGCACAGAAGTGCAGTAATGTCACGCAAGAAAAAAAATTCCCCATCAGCATCTTGTTGCTACGGGAAATGTCCTACTTACGAGAAACCCATCTCCAATTGCGAGAAAATGAAAAACGGTGCTGCTGACAGAATGAGTCATGTTATACTTCATGCTTCACCTGAACCACAATGTGATCTTAATATCACTTTGCAGCGTAGACGGTACTGTCTTTCATAAACACGTTACGAAGGATTCTCAAAACCCGCCGCTCACACAGACACAGATGTAAAAGGTCCAGACTGCTCGCAGATGGAGGAGTGCGTGAACTCAGTGCCGTATTTATTTAACGTAAACTAAGAAAAGTCCATTTCTCAGCAAGGTTTTGCTTTTTTTTAAAGAATTAAGCACATTGTGTTTTTTTGTTTTGGTTTTTTTTGTATTTTCATCACTGTGTTGCAGTCGTGTCGCACTGAAACGCAATCACAGCTCTCTCAAGTAGTGTTTTGGGGCATGGCTATGCTATAATCGGAGAACTTTGAGTTTTGCTCGTAGCTCGAGGATTTGAGTGATGCTTCGACATTTCATGGTCTTGTATGTGAAGTGGAGGCAATAGAGGCAATAGCTTTAAGTGAAAAAAATATTAAATCCTTTCCCAAATAGTATTTTTTGTATTCTAGAATTCACGCTTCACATCAGGATAACTCTTTAAGCTGTGCAGAAAAAAAAGCAAGGAGTGAAACAACGTTCAAAACGGACAGACCAGGTGAAAAAAAGAGCACAGCGTGAATTAAAAAAAAAAAAAACGAAAAAATCTTCTTGGCTTGAAACAGAGACATTCAATCAGATTCAAGAGTGTGGGTGTGTGTCTGTGTGTGTCTGTGTCTGTGTGTGTCTGTGTGTGTGTGTGTCTGTGTGTGTCTGTGTGTGTGTGTGTGTGTGTGTCTGTCTGTGTGTGTCTGTGTCTGTTCATGTCTACATGCTGTGGTGTTGAGATAATCCAGTATAATAAAATACTGATATCAGGTGAACAATATGCTGTCGTTTCTGACGTAATGTTTGTTTTTCGTGTGTGTGTGTGTGTGTGTGTGTGTCTGTGTGTGTGTGTGTGTGTGTGTGTGCAGTACCTTGGTACCATTGGCTTCCAGCACCAGTTTCTCTGCCTCAGCTTTACTCTTGGGATACGGCATTTCGTGACACACATTATACGGCGTGTCCTCGTCTCCCCTGTGTTAAAGAGACAGTCAGGACGGTTAGTGTTTATGCTTCCAAACAGGAAGCTGGAGTCTGAAGCAGAAGAAAAGAGACTTTTCACACTGAGGACAGCTGAGGGACTCGAACACGACTGTTACAGAAGCTGCAGACGTTCACTGACGCTGAAGAACGAAACACGATGCATTAAGAGCCAGGGGGGTGTAAACTTTTGAACAAGATGTTCGGTGTAAATTGTTATTATTTTGTTTAAAGATCTTATTTTTTTCATTCAGTTCTGCCCTTCAGAAGCTACATGTTTTCCAGAAGACAAAATAATAACAATTTACACCGATCATCCTGTTCAAAAGTTTACACCCCCTTAATGCTCTTAATGCGTCGTGTTTCCTTCTTGAGCTTCAGTGAACGTCTGCAGCTTCTGTAACAGTCGTGTTCGAGTCCCTCAGCTGTCCTCAGTGTGAAGAGTCGGATCTCAGCATCATAGAGCTGCTGCTGGAAAGGAGTCAAATACGCAGAAGATGCTGGAGAAGCAGAGAAGGTGCAGGACCTGGAGGATTTTTTTGAAGAACAGTGTGCAGTTTAACTGCTCAGGACAAACAAGAGCCTCATGAACAACTTTCACAAAACATAAAACAGCCGCTGATCATCAGGAAACACACACAGTGTTAATAATCGAGCGCATGGAGACTTCTGAACTGGTTCATTTGTGTAAATTCAGTTATTATTGTGTCCTGGGGACTAGATGCAAACATCTGCTGTGTGAAATCACTTATTCAGGGCAGAACTGAATAAAAATAAACACAATGCAATTATTATGATCCCTCTTTATTATTATTATTTTTTAAATTATTAACATTTTGCAGATTCTGCAAGGCGTATGGAAACTTAGGACCCCAACTGTAAGTGTGTATAATATACACTTGTGTGTGTTGATGGGTCGGGAAAAAAAATCAAAAGATAAAGAGGCACCTTTTTTAAGATAAAGAGAGAGATTTGTTTCTCTGCAACTTTCCAGAAACATTCCACTCATAGCTTCCCGACGCCACAGAGAGGTTTCTGTATTCTGTAGCACCCGAGACTCGACACATGAACACTTCCTCTTAATTTAATTTCATCTGGAGATTTATTTCAAAGCTGTACCGAGATCTATACTCTATGCTTTTATTCTTTACAGCAACAGTGTTCATATAGTACAGAACCACAACATATGAAGCGAATAATATCATCATCAAAAGAAAGAAAAAATCATTTAAAATCATTTAGCTGTATCCAGTAGTTCCTTTAAGGGTTTGTTATGTTAAACCTCCTCCTTCTGATGCACTCTCCTCTAGCATTTCGGTGATTTAGGAGATAAAGCACACAACTTTCCAGGAGTGGCCTTGCTCTGCTGCCTGCTTATCTCCGGGTCCTTCCTTTGGCCAGCGCGTGAGAGTGAGACATCATTAAAAATCACAGCCTGTGTGTTTGTCAGCGCATTTGCACACGTCTGTTGTTCTCCTCAGCCACGTGTACGAGACGTTTAATATGCTTCCGTGGAGAATTAAAAGAGGAGGAAGGCTGAGGGAGGGAGAGAGCGAGTGACAGATGGAGGGCAGGAGGTTTAAATATTTGTGGGGGTTTGTTCTGCCTGGAGATAAATATTTCTCTACACGATTTCAAGAAAAACAGCTTTCCACTTCTGTGTTCAATTCTTCTGTTTAAATTAAGATTTAAAAGTCAAGGAGTCAGAACTGTGTCTATTTTTCATCTACACTGTTATCTTATCTGCAGTGTTGCCTTTAGCGTCCGAACATTAAGCGTGTGGAAGAACGTTTCCTTCATTCTCGTTTAATGCTGTAACTCCAAAGCGCTGCTGGATTCTGGATTCTGATTGGTCAGAAGGTGTTGATTAATTCTCTATGACAGCAGCTCTGACGGTATTGCATCTCCAAATCACAGGTTTATTTATAATTAATGCGCTCGTTCTGATACTTTATTGTTTCTATAGAAACAAAGCCAAAGCCAACATCGAGATCCAGACTGTGAGCGAGTTTACCAGAAATACCGTCAGTCAGCCAAGACACGCTGTCCAGCGTCCAACATCTGCTCCGTTATCTCAGAGTTATCTTTTCAAGAGGCTTAATAAAGGATTATGACTATAAAATGCTGAATTGTTTTAATTAGTTATTTTCAGGTTGTTAATTATGTTCATTTTTTTTTATTTCATGGTATTCCTAAACCTAGCTATAACCACTGAAATGAGCTTCTCAGAAAAAGGTAAACAGTGAACACTTTTAGAACAGGTCCAGGAAAATGCTGGAAACATTTAACAGAAAAAAAATGAGTAGTAAAGAGGGATAGTCTGGTAGCTTGCCAGCTAAGAATGGTGCACGCTAGTCACGTAATGTTATGCTAGTATCCAGTATCCAGTCAAACAAGCACAGCCATGTCGCAAATATGTCTATCTATCCATCTGACATTTCACAGACATGTGATTAATAAGAAAAAGTTTAAAAAGGGACTTGTTTTTTTTATTGTTTTCTGTAAGGAGATGTTTATGTAACATTTATGGAAGGAGTCTCCAGTGTCAGCGCTTTGTAACAGTCAGAGGTGAAGCTGTAACTTTAAGTTTTCCGTCATCTTCAGGACAGAGGAGTTTGCGCTAAACAAGCTGCGTTTTTATTAACTTATTAACTACAAGAGAGAGAAAAAAAAGAGGCTGGTGAGGGAACGAGTGTTTATAGCTG
Organism: Pangasius sanitwongsei; assembly: GCA_037576675.1. Classification (NCBI taxonomy): domain Eukaryota; kingdom Metazoa; phylum Chordata; class Actinopteri; order Siluriformes; family Pangasiidae; genus Pangasius; species Pangasius sanitwongsei. The sequence continues at coordinate 640,639 of CM075015.1, read as the reverse complement.
CTATAACGTAAGTGACAACAAAAACTAACTCATTAAATTAAATTTGTAATCATTGGAAAATTGCTGTGGTGTAAGAGGAATAAAGCACTCGGGGATGTGCTGTTATAGGAAAGTAATCAGCTTTGTGGTGGATAAATGGGATTATTCGGACCGCATCACACCACCACATCGTGTTTTAGTCCTTACATTATGAGCGGAGTATTAAAGTGAGCAGGACAAACCCACCTGATGAAGGTGTCTCCCTTCACGTTGGGGCCGATCACCTCCATGCTGCTGGTGTAGACCAGGTGCTGAATCCCGAGCTCCTTACACGCCTTAATCACGTTCTCTGTTCCTGTAAACGACAGCGACGACAGAAAAGCGACGTCAACTCGCATTCCTGTGCTTTCACACGACAAGTGATCCAATTTCTTTTCTCATTTTGTGATTATATTATAACAAATATACGATCAGACTCATTAAACTCATTACTGGATATTAATTGCTTGAAGCTTCTCTATTTAATTAACAGATCCTTTGCTTTCTTTTTAAGAACAAATGCTTGAAATGGGCAAAATGATTACATTATCACAAAGTAGAAATATCTCAAGTAGCTCTAATGTGTGGAAATCTATCTCATAATTCTCACTGTGAAATGATAAACTTTCTGTAAAGCTGCTTTGTGAAAGTGTCTCCTCTTAGAAGAGCTATACAGATAAAACTGAACTGAATTATAATATTAAACCTATTTCTAATCATTTTTCTACTTTAAAGCTTGAAACTTTTTTTTTATTAAGAGATCATTTTCAAGCTTGACATGAGTAACACTGCTGAGAAATGGACTTAATACAACAAACATAAGATTACTGTGAGAAACATGATCTCTTTGCTTATGTTTGAAATATTTTTTACTAACTAAGGTATTATTTTTTGCAGTGTGCTGTACAGAAATGTCTTAATACATTATAGACTTGCTGGAAAGTCTGTTTTTAAAACATGCCCATGATCCTGTGACAAAATTCCAGGATACAAAATAAATCAAAACAAATGTCAAAGCAATTTTCAAGAAAATACAAGGTTCTTAGATTCCTTGACACATTTTGTGATAAACTCTTGTGCAGCACAGATTTTTACATTAATGTGGTATTTTTTTTAAATTTATTCTTTATTTATATTAGTCTGGAGGAGGTCTGGGTTCAATCCAGGACATTTATTTGACCTTTCATTTTCATCGGTCTTCTAGAAAGATCTTGCACGTCTCCGAGGCGTGTCTCCGTATCTTATTAAAAAAATGTCCAGCTCACTCATCCAACTGAAACAATACTGGTGGAAGGCACGGTGCTGCAGGGAGTTATGAGAAATATGTTGGACGAGATGGTCATGGACCTGGCCAAGATCTTCTACTGCGTCATCTGTAAAGTATCTCAGCAGACCACATCTTGTTTTTTCTGTTAACCTCATAAGTGAGTGGAGAATAAAGACTTATTTTTTTTAAGGCCTTCAATTTTTGTCTTTCTTCTCAAGATGAGCCTCTGGCTCTTACTGGGTGCAGCCCAAAACTCTAAACAAGCCAGCTCCATTCCTGGATCCGACCTTCTCCAGCCTGTGATCCGGAAATCAATGTTTTTTATATTATTGCAGCAAAAAAAAAAAAAGAAGCTTCCTTTAAATGATAATAAGATAATAAGAAGCACTAATACAAAAAGGACAAGCATGTGATGAAGTGGAGATACTGTTCCCACCCTGAAGCTGATTATTTTCCCCTAACAGCACGTCCCTGAGTGTTTTATTCCTCTTACACCACAGCAGCTTACCAACGATTACAATTTTTTATTTATTAAAGAACGACACGTCATACTTTTATCCATCTGTAGTTACATTAAACGTTTGTGAAATGAGTTGGTTTCTGTTGTCACTCATGTTAGAGCAGCTATAAGCAGTCGTTCCCTCGCCAAACTCTCTTTTTCTTTCTCTTAACGTTAATTTAAAAAAAAAAAAAAAAAAAAAATCTGAACGCGTAACCTCATCTGTTCTGAAGAAGTTGGAAAACTCAAATTTATAGCTTTTCCTCTGACTGTTACAAAGAGCTGACACTGGAGACTCCTTCTGGAAACTTTAAATAAACACCTCCTTACAGAAAACATCTGCTGTGCTCCTCAGCCACGTGTTCGAGATGTTTAATATGCCTCATATGTCTGTGGAGAATTAAACGAAAAGAGGGAGGGAGAGAGAGGGAGAGGGAGAGAGAGAGAGAGAGAGAGAGATAGATAGAGGGCAGGAGGTTTAAATATTTCTGGGGGGTTTTTCTGTGTTGTTCCTGGACAGAAAATTGATTTTATTTCTCTATACGGTTTCAAGAAAAACAGCTGCTTTTCCATTTCTGTGCTCAGGATTCGTGTATAAATTAATTTAAAAACATTTTAATTCTCTCACGGAGTCGGAACTGTGTCTATTTTTCACTGTTTGCACTGTTCTCCTGCCTGCGGGGCTGCCTTAGGTTCCTGATGTCTGAACAGTAAACTTAAGCTCCTGTGTTTTATCGTCCTGTGTAAAGTAGCCTGTAGCTGTGTGATTAATTTATCTCTTTTTACCAGAGGCCGTAAAATGCAAATGCGCCTGTTTTTTGTTTTTTTTGTGTGCGTGTTCAGACTCACTCCACGGTAGTGTTTAATGGCTCATATAAAAGTATGAAAGTAGACATTTGCTGCTTTAATAATTTGTAGTTTTTCATAAGTATTTCTTTTTCTTATTATCTAGCCTACTAGGTTTAAATGTTATAATTTTATTGTGCCAGTTGTATACGGTGTTTTACTATCAAAAAGCTTTAGCTGTGCTGTCTGGTTTATCTCTGTACCAGTGTTATTGTGGAGAGGTGTGAATTGTTTGCCCAGTAGTGGGCTCACACCCCTCCCTTTTTCCACCATCCTGCTCACCAGCAGCTAAATACAGAGTCAAGATACTCTACACACAGAAGTGAAGTGCAGTGAAGTGACGTGTGGTGACCCATACTCGGGATTTGTGCTCTGTATTTAACCCATCCAAGTGCACACACACACCGTGAACACACACCCGGGGCAGGGGGCAGTGCCGGGGAGCAGTTGGGGGTTCGGTGCCTTGCTCAAGCGTCTCACCTCAGTCGTGGTATTGAGGGTGGAAGAGACGCTGGTCATTCACTCCCCCACCTACAATCTCTGCCGGACCTGAGACTCGAACCCATGACCTTCAGGTTCACCTTCAGGTTACAACTCCGACTCTCTGACCATTAGGCCACGACTGTCCCGAAGCCCAGAATAATTGTCTGATATCCAAATGTCTGATATCGCTAAAAGTCGATCTCCGTTTCAGAGTATGTCATAGTAGAATAGTATAATATATATACTATATATTATATATAGTATATAAAGGTGCAGTAACGGTATTATTAATGCTAATTCAGCGTGTTATCACACTGAGTTGTGTAGATGCAATGTCTTTAATAAGTGAAGCTGCTCCTGATCGAGGATGTCTAATATGCCACATACTGTATTTTCATTATCAGGGGAGCTAAGAAGCGAGAGAATTAAACAAGGAAGCAGACATAAAGAAATGAGAATCACTCACTGTCCTCTCTCTCTATCTCTCTCTCTATCTCTCTCGCTCTCTCTCTCAATGCACTTTTCTATAAGTCTTCAATTTTGAAACGTCCTGCATTTCCCACTTAAGTGAACTGTCAGTAAGGTGAACTGTCAGTAAGGTGAACTGTCAGTAAGGTGAACACGGCCGGCTCTGTGACTCTGCAGCGACGCTCTTGGTCTTTGTCCTGATGATCTCGTCTTTATTTCTCTTCTCTGTATGTTGTATTTATCTCTCAGTAAACGCGGCTTTGTTTGAGCCAGTGTAAACACGGCGATCGCACTGGAGCGAGACCACCAGTGAGAGAGATCCGACCTCACTTCAGGAGATGAGGCGAACGTGCCGCGTGTGCTGGAATGCAGCTTTTTACGTGAGAGATGTTAAACTGAGTCAGAGGACAGAGATCTGGGACCAAAAAAAAAAAAAAAAAGAACCTGAATACAACTCAGAAAGAAAACGACGCTGTTAAATTATTTATTTATATTAATTGTTTAGTCTTTCTCATCAGCTCCGTCCGTGTTCTCCACGCTCGGTTGATTTTTCTGATTTCTACTGTTCTTGCAAAAGTTTCTTCGTATTTTCCCTCTCCGTATTTCTGACCAATTAATAGAACGAATAGAAAACAAATGCAAAGAAACAAAACAGGCTTGAAAGCAGCATTAGTATAATGCAGTGTTTATTAGATGCTCCATGATATTTTACTCTCTCTCTCACACACACACACACACACACCTAAGCAAAAATGCAGAGCATCTGGAGGGGGCTGAGGATGGTTCTGATAAACACTGGAATGAACACATATGTGCTTCTGTTTTAATTCTGTTTATAAGCCCTGTTCAGATGGGATTTGTTTCTCTGTGTGACGTCTGTAAAGCATTTTTCACATTTTACACATTTAAGGTATTTCCTTCATGATAACCCTCTTGCTTTATCTGTGTTTGTATCGATGCAGGAGGGACAAAGGTCGTAGAACCTGAACGATTGTCACGCACGGTCATGTAACCTTGTTTATTTTGCACGTGTTTACGCTGTTAGTCCAGCAGCTCTGACAGTAGTGCAGCTGCCCATCTCAGGTTTATTTAAAATGAATGCGCTGGTTCTAATACATTGTGGTTTCTATAGTAACAGCTCATTCACATGGATTGAAAAAAATCATTGATACGGTGATGTTTTCTGTAAGAGGAAGCGTGTTTATGTAACATTCATGGAAGGAGTCTCCAGCGTCAGAGGTAAAGCTGTAACTTTAAGTTTTCAGGACAGAGGAGTTTACGCTTCTTCGCAGTTTCTCGGTAACGTGTAACAAGTTGCGATTTTTTTTTTCTCTTATTAACTTTAAGAGAGAGAGAGAGAAAAGAAAGGCTGGTGAGGGAACGACTGTTGATAGCTGCTATAACGTAAGTGACAACAGGAACTAACTAACTAACTTGTTTCACAGGACATTAAATGTAACTAAATGGATAAACTGTATGATGTGTTGTCTTTTTCATAAATAAAAAATTGCTAAAAAAATGTCACTCAGGTTACTTAGATGTAATCACTTTGTTATTATGTAAGAGAGAGAGAGAGAAAGAGAGAGAGAGAGAGAGGGGTGTGTGTCACATTGTCAGGTTCGTGACAACGATACAGAAAAGATCGTAAACAGGAAAGTGTGAAGCGTTTTATATAATTCAGTTCTACGTAATTCCTGTACTAAGTGAACACAGAAGAGTCCGGGCTGCAGTTTTTCACAAGGGAGGGGTGGATTGTGCGATAACATACAGGTTCCACATCAGATGCCAGCATAGAGATGGAAAACAAAATAAAAGTTAATATCTAAAGAGAAAAGATAATGAAAGTACATCTTAAAAAACATAGACTAAAGGCAGAAAAGATTGCTTCGAAGATCTTATCTCTCTCCGTGCATGTTTACTCTCCTTCAGTCATGTAGAAGCAAAAAAAAAAAAAAAAAAGATTTAACCTTTAAGCATTAAATGACTTTATCAATGTGTTTTATTTACAGCCAGATCGAACAAATTAGGAGCCGTGTAACGATGCCACGTGCCGGAGAGAGACGCGAAGACAGAAACAGCTAAATAAACCTGTTTTTAATGTTGAAGTGCTGCAACGAGGAACACGTTCCTGTTTATTCTGAATCGCTCAGCTGGATAAATGTAAATGATCTGGACTCAGTGACTGAAACTGAAAGTTATTTCACTTGAGGTACTTTTACATACTATCTTTGTAAGAACCTTTCATTGATATAATAATGAACACAGCTAATTAATGTTATGCTACACCTGAATCTAAGCCTAACCTTAACCTCAGGAGACCTTTCAGCTCTTTTAGGTCAAAACTTTCATACCTTCCTATCCTTGTGGGGACATATGGTCCTCGCCAAGATATAAAAACATGCCCCCCACACACACCCACACGCTGTTGCACCATATTTCCTGCGAGGTTTATCGTTTATCACGATCAACCAGCAGGTTCTCAGCTGCCCACTGTGCTAAAACGGGATGAAGTTCATGATCATGGAGGTACCAGCTGTTCCCCACTGTGTGACGCTCCAGGAAGGGAGAGGTGGCAGGGTTGTGCAGAGGAAATACGTGGGTTGAGTTACTTACTGGCAGGAAAAGCTGAATTTTACACATAGGTTTGAGAGTCATAAAATCTGACCTTGAGTGTGAAAATTTTTACACATTTTGTCGGAATTAAAGCGGCCATATGCTTCAAATGACTGCACTGATGATTCTCTGATTCTCTCACCACACTTAATCCCAATATCATCCACAGGAGTATTTATATCAGCTGTTCAACAAATATTAATCTTCCTTAATCGTCCTCATTCCTGACTCTTTTGAAATATTAATTACCTCATTTGAGTCACCAACGATTTAAATAATGTCTCTATTTTACAGTGTGTTGATTTGCTCGATGTTGTGTAATGGTGGTGCAGCGTGCTCACTGCTCACTGCTCACTATTGCACCTAGTGGTCAAACATGGAAACTGCGCTAAAACAAGCATTAATAAATAAAGGTCCACTGAGGCAGGATTAATGCTGCCCCATGCTCGGGGATGGAGTAGCAGAGACGGCCGTCAATGTCAGGGTTGCCAGATTGGGCTAGTTTAAGAATTCTCTGTAACTACCAAGATGTTGTTTTAGAGCAAATTATCAGAAACAAACAAAGGCAAAGGGTGATGCATACAGTGCGTGTATGACGTACAGAATCATTTCTATTGTAAAGATTTGGAGAGGGAAAGGGGGATTATGGAGTGGATATGTCTGTACATCAGAAATGCATCTGAAATACAGTCAAGCAAAGGTTGAGGTAAAAGAAGAAAAATGAATCCGTTTCCCAATTCCTGGATTTTTTGGGTTAGTTTCGGGTCTTTTGGAAAGGAGCTGAATCCTGGCAAACCTGGTTAATGATATTATCTCAAACACAGTTGAACAGAAGTACGTCTAAAACCACTTAATCGAGCTGCCAAAGTGTACGCAGGACAACTGTATGCTGTCGACTTTCAACTATGTATTATTACTCTTAAAATTCACTAGATAGTAGCCTATAGCTTACGTCAAGAGTGAAAGCCTCTCCACTTCATTTTGTATGAGGCTTTGTCATTATTAATGTCACTATTAATGCCTCTAGTCATGAGCCACTGCTGCTGAATATCTTACATCCTGCTTATTTCTGACGCATTTCATACTTCCGTGCATTATCTCTCTACACCTGCATGCCATAATGGTTAATAATCACACTATCCGTCTGTCGCCCAGAAGAGGACGGGATCCATTCTGAGTCAAGGTTTCTCGTCACTGTCACTTCTGACCTGTACGTTAGGGATCTAAATCTTCATCCTGATCTGTATTATAAAAGTGGAAAACAAAAAGAACTACACTAAAGAACTGTTTGTATGGACACTCCGTGCAGCTAGGGGGCGCCGAGTAATTCTGAGAAACTGACGTGAAATGGAGAAAGAATAAACAAAACCGCTGCGGTGACGATGAGATGTAGTTTTGGTTTATTTTGTAAAGGAAAATGATTTAAAAAAAAAAAAAGTAGCTTGATGAGGTATTCCCTCAAATGAGTTCATGCAACTACGTAATATTTGGACCAATCACAGACAGGGGGCGGTCTCATAACGAATGACATGGCGTTTCAGAGCCGACAAACTCAACACACTGTTAAAAAGAAAAACTCAAACCAGCATGTCTTTCTTTCATCTTTTTGTTAAAGTCAACAGCTGGTTTTAATTAAAAAGGAGAGAACTCAAGCTCAGTGAGCCAGAAGGTGACGCAGCTAGAACACTTCCAACTCTTCTTCCATCCTTCCCTAATGTTCACTGTTTCTGTTTTTCCTGATGAAACCTCGCCTCTCCTTTCCTGCACTTTTCTAATATCTGAGTTGGAAACACTGATGCGTTTCCTCAGAGATGAAGGATTGCTGCTGGTGCTGGAATAAAAGTTTAAAAGTTCAAAATGAAACAGAGCATGAAAATGAAGAGCGAGAGAGAGAGAGAGAGAGAGAGAGAGGAACCACAGATCTAGTTCAGGGGATTTACACATTCTAGCTCTTTAAAGATGTTCTACTGTAAGGGGAACCACACTTTAGGGTGCTAGATGCAACCTTTCTGTAAGTATAGCATCCTAGCTCGATGACAGAGTGAACACTGTTTACGCAAACTTTCCACAGGCATCTGCAGATTTACGCTGACTTTCTGCTTCATCAGGGACGTTTCTCCTCATTACAGCTTGATAACTAGCTAATATTTTTGTGAGGGAAAAAAAAAATAGCTAGCTAAAGTGCTGGACAACACGTTCACACGCTAACGTCAGTGATTAACGCCATGCTAACCAGTCAGGTGATCAGGTGGCTTTTATTGTCAATACAACACGTAATAACGTACGCAACACGTTATATCCACGTACAAATCTGACTGAAATATTTTGTACTGTTGTGTGTGTTTCACATCAACAGAATTTATTTAGTCACGAAGTAAAATGTTTACCCATGAAATCTCTCACTTACAATGGACGACCCAGGAAATCCTAAACTTGGCGCTGTCTACGTGATGACATCATCGCTCATCCCACTCTCTAACACCTTAACATCAAATCCATGTGTGAATCTTTTCTCACCTCCGACGTTGACGGTGTGGATGGTTTTCTCCGGAAATCTGTACCACACATCCACCAGACTGGCCGAGTGAATGACCAGATCAGCCCCACGGCACGCCTCCAAAACGCTGTGGTAATCTGTAATATCACCCTGAGTGACCACCACATTCACCCGCCCTGAGAGAGAGAGAGAGAGAGAGAGAGAGGGAGAGAGAGAGAGAGAGAGAGAGAGAAAAAGAATTGACTATTTAAAAACACATAAAAACATTTCAATAATGAATGAGTAGGAAAAAAAAAATGAATGATTCATTTTCAAGAGACCATAAAACCCCACCCTGTGTGTGTGGGTGTGTGTGTGTGTGTCTGTCTGTCTGATTGTGTGTGTGTGTGTGTATGTGTGTGAGAGAGAGCAAAAGAGAGACACAGAGAGAGAGAGAGAGAGAGATTTCTGTCTGATTGTGTGTGTGTGTATCTCTCTATCCCTGTGTGTGTGTCATCTGTTTACCGCCTGCGGGTCAGCTGGACTGCAACTTCCTGAGTGTGTGTGTGTGTGTGTTTGTGTGTGTCTCTGTATGTGTGGGTGTCTATCTCTTTCTATGTATCTGTGTGTGTGTGTGTGTGTGTGTTTGTGTAGAGTTTTTCCCTCCCTGTCAATCTTCCTACTTCCTGCCACAGGTTGCATGCATGTATGCTGCATGGTGTGTGTGTGTGTTTGTGTGTGTGTGTGTGTGTGTATGCTACATGTGCAGGTTTTTCCCCTTGTTTACTTTCACAGCATTTGTTACGGTAAGACAAAATGGACCAATGGTTTCAGTCTCAAATCCACCCACAAACGACAACTAAAAAAGTTTTTGGCCTCAGTGCACTGATTGTGCACACTGCATGTGTGTGTGTGTGTGAGTGTGTGTGTGTAAGAAAGAGGAATGTCTCCATCCTGTCTCACCTCCTGTCCCTGTGTTACAGTCACACACACACACACTCAGGAAGTCGCAGTCCAGTCGCAGACGGTAAACAGATGGCACACACACACACGCCCCACAAATGACAGATTTTCTCATCACACACACACTTTCCACAAAGCAGCTGATGTTTGTGCAGGAAATGAGAAATGACTTTCCGGTATAATATTCCAACCTTAAAACTTTAAAAGCAGCGGGAAAAAAAAATCAGATTCAGGATTTCCACTGAACAATCGCAATAAACAATCGCAAATTCTTTTGTAATGAACAATTTAGGAATTTTAAACCAGATACACTGTATAATAACATACTAATATAACTAACACTAGTATAATGCTATACACTATTTTAACACAAATATTCTGTACATCAGTATTCTGATATTAATCGGAATTTGGAGATATTCTAATTAGTATCGAGTCGCGCATGTAAACGCCGCAAATCCAATTACCCAATTCAGATTAAGACAATATTCTGATTCCCCAAATTCCGATTCCCGTCCCTGGAATAGGGCTGTTCTAATCGGAAATGTGTTGCATGTAAACAACTTATTCAGAAAATCCACTGAAAGGAGACATGTGCAGCTCAGTCCGCAAGGAAGGCTCGGTATTTAGGAATGGCATCTCAGGAATACTTACAGGAACCAAGCCCTGCATACGGGAATATCCCGATTCCTGTACGCATATAAACATCATATTGGGAATATAGACCTTATACGGAATTTGATGTGCATGTAAACGTAGCCGGTGTTTTCGGTTTCATTCCGCGTCATCGACGCCGTAAACTGCGATTTTTAATTTTATTTCGGGTTTCTCTTTTAACAATAATCGCACATCGCAATATTAAACGCCTCTCCATCCTGTCATCAGCTCTGGGTTTGTTTGTTGCTCTATGAACACATTTGGCCTGAAAATGTTCAAATCTATAAAATAATACTTCGTTCTTCGTATTTTTTCTAACGGAACCCTTAAGGGTTTTACGTATGTAAGTTCTCCTCTTTAGAAAAGGTTCTATGTAGAAACAACTCCAGACGAACTGTTTTTCCCACCCAAGAGCGATGTCTTTATATTTGATGATATCTCTAATAATACGGGATCATTTCAAGACCATGGTGAAAGACCTATTTAGGGAAAAAAATGTTCTTTAAAGGTTCAAGTGTTCTTCGTTTCCTAAAAAAGGTTTTACGCAGAACCCTTTCCCATAAGGAAACCCTATTGAGGAAGCTAAGACCTCTTAATTATCCAAAAGAACCCCTAAAGAACCCTTGAAGAACCCTTGAAGAACCCTTGTTTCTAAGCGTGTGTGTATTAAGTGTGGTACACACGCCACATTATTGCTTTTTTCCTTTATAACAGTTTAACTTTTAGCTTCTTGAAGGGTTCCTTTGGATCATTACGGGTTCTACGTGGACCGCTTTCTGATAGAGGAAATCTCTGAACACACACAGAACGTTTAAGGGAACAGAGAAGAACCTTAAGGGTTCTGTGTTTTGAATGTATGATGTGGACACACACACACACACGCACACGTTTCCTGTTACATTAATGATGTGGCAATAGGTGTCTTATTTAATCAGGTCGTCTCTTTACATTATAAAGCAACAGATTTGTGAAATACTCGCTACGTCTTGTCTTCATGTCTGGGATTATTTCTGATTTATGCTGTAAATAATCCTGATGAAGATAAAACCGTGAAACTCCCGGCTCATGCTCAGGCCTCTGCAGGTGAGACCGAACGCAAATCAGAGACAGACTTACACGTTTTTTGTGAGAAGTAATGTGCAAGTTCTGCTCTACTATCCGTCTGAAACATTCTTTACTTTCCCGTGAGAAAAGGGAGAAAGTCCCTCGTTTTTTTCTGACAATCTGTTTGGTTTTGTCTGATTGTTCTTCTAAAAATGTCATGAGAACAGACGATGAAGCTTGAAGAGAATCTGTCAGTGTTCGATTCAACTTCTTGCTATGCTTCACTTCTGGCATTTATTTCAGACTGATTTCTATTTTTCTATGATTTCTCTTTATTTATAGAGTCAGGATTAGACAGCGCGGGTTAAAGAGCAGCCATGAGCCCATTTTAGACCCTTTTTTAAATCCAGCTCATGTTTTTCCTGACCCTGTCTGAACCATCTACAGACATCCATCACAATATTTCAGATTTCACGTTATATAATCTACCGAAATTGTACGCATCTTCACGACATGCAAGTTCTCCCTTTTTTTTTTCTATTTCTTTCCTCACTAAGGATATTTTGAAAGTAAAAACTTTACTTTGATTCCTTTCTGAAAAGATCTTTTCCTCCTCTCCTCTCACCTTCACGCCGCTCGATCCACAGTGCCCTGGAGTCAACTTTGATTCTGATTCGTCGAAATCAGAAGCGAATCGATTAACACCAGTTTTTTTTTATATTTGATCCTGATTCTTTTGCACCGATCGAGTCGTATTGAAGAGTCGATTCCTCACAGCAGGTCATCTGAACAATTATGATAAATAACAGTGTAAAAAAATAATCATTATATTATGTCTAATAATTCTATTGTCTAAGTCTATATATAATTCTATTCAGAAGGGTTAAAAAGATTACTTTACATATAAAAATGGAAAAACAAATGAGAAATATGAAATATGTCACACCCTTTTTGCCTGATGTAACGCTTGGATTCTTGACAAATAAATAAAGTGGAGGTTAGTTACATAAGCACGTGCCTGAAGCACGACTCATGGGCAGAGCGACGGCTCTGCGTCATTTTTCAAAGCACCTCACTGAGATGAAAACCACCGAAACCCTTTAATCACCTGCTTCAGGTGTGTTTACAGCACTGACACGTCTCACACACCTGAGGTCCTGAGTGCAGAGTTAAAGTGGACTCTCAGGAGAAGAGTGCAGCTCTGAGTGTGTTAGCGTACAAAGTGCAAAGTTCAGCAGTTTATTCTCCACTCCAGCTTTCTGTACTTTCACGAGAAAGGGTACTAAACGGTACCATTGCGTGTCTTTGGGGTGGTACCACCATCTTAGCACATATCTTTGACCCAGAAAGGTGCATGTTTAAAGCTTTACGCCCCATCCAGGTTTCCAGGTGAAAGACTATTAAACACATTAAAGGTACAGAAGATACCTTCTACTAGCGGCAAGGACATGCACATGTTTCCCTGAGAGTGCGACCAAACCCCAAAATCCTCCAACCCTGTCCCTGTCTCACCTGTGCTGAGGTCCTCCAGTCTGGAGTCGATGTTCTTATCGAAGAGCCGGATCTCCTTCACATTGTCCTCTTTCTCCAGCAGAACGTTCAGCAGGTGCTGCCCCAGAAATCCACATCCTCCTGTCATAAAGTAAACCAGCCTGGGGTTCTCGCTGCTCATGGTGTCTTCCTGCATGGAGCCGCTGGAAACGAGCTTCTCTTAGATCGCGAGGAGGGTTCAGTGTTCCTCTGAGCGCGTGCTGCTGTGCTTCTGGAGAACATGAAGCTCGAATTAGAGAGATAGCTGAACACTGACACACACACACGCACATGGTGGCGGAGGAGGAGCTCTTCCAACAACACACACACACACACACGCGCGCGCGCCAACACTCGCAACGCAATGCGAAATTTTACACTTTATCCAGGAACTTAATGCGCTAGAAGTGAAACCTCGTCCATGACACGAGGGAGAAACACAGCGGAAGCTGGAAACCAAACCAAACCAAACAAAACGGGCTTTTAAAAATGTTTGCTTTCTTCAGATCTGATCTGGAGACAAAACGAAATTTTTAAATCAATAAAATAAATCTCGCTGATTTTAATTCATGTTTCAGACTGCAGTCTTACTGCAGGAAAGAGGAAACATAACTCCCTCTCTCTCTGTGCCAAAAGCCAACCTCTTACTGCGCTCAGCGGGATGGAGAGAGAGAGAGAGAGAGAGAGAGAGAGACGCACACACACAGAGAGATGTGAAAGAGAGAGAGGGGGAGAGAGAGAGGGAGAGATGAAGGAGTGAGAGAGGGAGAGAGAGAGAGATGTGAAAGAGATGTGATATGTATATATATATATATATACAGGTGAAACTCGAAAAATTAGAATATCGTGCAAAAGTTCATTTATTTCAGTAATGCAACTTAAAAGGTGAA
>CM075015.1:537856-551044 GCA_037576675.1 Pangasius sanitwongsei | reverse complement strand
TTGGAATCTAAAATGTTTTTGTACTGAATCAATAATGTAGAAGTCAGAAAATAAACATCTATAACAAAGTTTGTACTGAAAAAAAAAAAAACAGGGTGCCAAGACTTTTGCACAGTACTGTGTGTATATATATACACACACAAGAAGTCATACTTTATCCACTTATAGTGACACGTAATGTTGTGGAACGTCCGTGAAACAAGTTCTTGCTTACGTTATAGCAGCTATAAACACTCGTTCCCTCACCACCGTTACACGTCCCTGTGAATGGGCTGTTACTATGGAAACGATAACGTATTAGAACGAGCGCACTCTTTACGAATAAAGCTGCGCTACCTGAGCTGAGGACGCTGCTCGTACCTGTGATGGGAGGTTTCTTGTACTGAGCGCTCTTCAGGTGTTCCTCCACCAGTTTGGGCGTGACGCAGATGACGTGTTGACCTTTCCAGTACTTGACCATGTTGAGAGACTGCAGCGTGCTGATGATGTCACTCTGCGTGATGCTGGTCATTTGGCTGCGGATGGAACAGAAGCTTCCTGTCATCTTTGCTTTAATGTAGAGGTGTGTGACGGTGGATCTCCGTCCTCACAGGTGTACAGGCGTACCTGAGATCTTTAATGGACAACGTTCCTCTGAAGTCTCGCAGGATCTCCAGCAGAACCCAAGACCAGTAGCTCCTGTAGCTCAGCTTCCCCAGATCAGACAGAGGCTTCTCTGGAGAACCCACGGTACTCTCTAACTTAGACAACTCATAACCTAACACACACACACACACACACACACTAGTGCAAAAGTTATGGCACCCCAGTGAGGTGGCAGAGAGTCACTGCATGATGATGTTCAGTCACATGACAGACACGAAAAACGTACAGAATATAAATAATAAAAACAGACGAGATGCAGAAACGGTCCGGAGCTGAAACCTACTGAACGCGATGAGAAATTTGCCGTATCCTCTGCGCTGGTACGGAGGAAGGGTGAGGATGCACGCGACGTTATTCCCATCCGGAGACTCCTTCTCCTGGGTTTATTTTCATTAAAGAACACACACAGAGTGAGAGATGAAACTCACAAGAAATAGATCTCTCACTCTCTCTCTCTCTCACTCTCTGTCTCACTCTCTCTCTGTCTCCCCAGCTCACTCTCGCTCTCTGTCTAACCAGCTCACTCTCACTCTCTCTGTCTCCCCAGCTCACTCTCTAGCTCACTCTCTCTCTCTCCCCAGCTCACTCTCTAGCTCACTCTCTCTCTCTCCCCAGCTCACTCTCGCTCTCTCTCCCCAGCTCACTCTCTCTCTCTCCCCAGCTCACTCTCTCTCTCTCCCCAGCTCACTCTCTCTCTCTCTCCCCAGCTCACTCTCGCTCTCTCTCCCCAGCTCACTCTCGCTCTCTCTCCCCAGCTCACTCTCACTCTCTCTGTCTCCCCAGCTCACTCTCTCTCCCCCCCAGCTCACTCTCACTCTCTCTCTGTCTCTCACTCTCTCACTCTTTCTGTCTCCCCAGCTCACTCTCGCTCTCTCTCTGTCTAACCAGCTCACTCTCTCTCTCTCTCTCTCTCCCCCAGCTCACTCACTCACTCTCTCTCTCTGTCTCTCCCCCTCTGTCTCTCCCCCCAGCTCACTCTCTTTCTCTCCCCCCCCAGCTCACTCTCTCTCACACACGAGACCCCCCTCAGCCTTTCCTGACCTTGGAGAAGTAGCCGACGATGTGCGCTCCCTGTCTGTTCACCTCGGTGAGGATGTAGAAGATAAAGGGCTCCACGTCGAAGTAAAGCGTCTTGTGATCGAGGAACAGCTTTGCGAGCAGACACAGGTTCTGACAGTAGATCTACAACCAGAATCAGAAAACCTCACAGCTACAGCTTTAGGGAATGTAAAATGTAAAACCAGAGACGCTGCTGCTCTTTCAGCTGCGTGGCTAATAAACGTTCACTGCAGGTTTATTTAAAATACTTACAGTTTTTAAGTCTGGCTTTTACAGACTTTATATTTACATCTTCATTATTTGACATTTCACCATTTTTAATGAGTTTATTTATATAAACTCAGTAAATTTAATCAATCACAATTGAAACAATTGCCTTTTTTAAAAAATACTTCTTTATTTTGTGTAGTATAATCAAATTTTCTGTGTAAGATGCGATATAAATCCTATTTGTTTATTTATTTATTTATTTATTGTTTACAGGAACTACATCTGAGAACAGATTAACCCTTAATTATATTGTTAATTATGATTATTTGAAAAATATATATCATTAATATTTTAATTTTAATTTTGTTATATTTCATTTTTCTAGTTAGTTTTCTATTTAAATACTTTGTTTTACTTTTTTTTTTTACATGTTTATTCACACCCATTAAATGAACGTTTTATTTTAATGTTTAATCATTTTAATAATTATTAAAAACGTGCCTCAGTAACTACACGCACATTTCTACAGACATTTCTGAGTTTTTTCTTCTTCACAGTTTACAGAACTGACAAAAGCATGCATTTGAGGTTAACAGTTTTTGGGTGTTAAATTTAAAGCTAAAAGTTAAAGCGGAGGTTAAAACAGAGTTTAGAGCCGAGCTTAAGGCCGAGTCTAAGGTCAGGGATAAAGCCAAGTTTAAAGCCGGGTTTAAAGCTGTTACCGAGCCTAATGCCGAGTTTAAAGCTGTGGTTAAAGCAGAGCTTAAGGCTGAGTCTAATGCCAAGTTTAAAGCTGTGGTTAAAGGCGAGTTTAAAGCTGTGGTTAAAGGCGAGTTTAAAGCTGTGGTTAAAGATGAGTTTAAAGCCAAACTTAAGGCTGAGTCCAAGGCCAAGCTTAAAGCCAAACTTAAAGGCAGGGATGAAACTGACCTTATGGTCTCGTCCGTCCACCTCGTACACTGAGATGTTCCCCCTGCGGTAAATCTCCTTCCCGGGAGGCTGCCGCCACTGACACTGAGTCTGAGACACAACGAGGGACAAAAACACGCTACAGTAAAACACGCCACAGTAAAACACGCCACAGTAAAACACGCCACCGATAAACACGCTACAGTAAAACACGCCACAGTAAAACACGCTACAGTAAAATAAAAGTTAAGAATAAAGTGATGAACAAAACTAGAACTGCAATAAAAATGCATTACAGCAATGATGAAAATTAAATTACCCAAATATCCAAATAAATAAATATATAAAAGGAAATAATCACTAGATAAATAAATAAACAAATGTTATTGAAATGAAAAATAATGATTATAGTATTTGTTTCCCTAAATAAATAAAAAAAATTACATAGTTATTATTATTATTAGAAAAGAACATAATCATTAGATTATTTAAACATGAATAAATAAGTGAAAAAAATAAATGTTAGCTTATTTGAATACTGATAAAAGGTAGTTATTGGAAGAGAGAAAAATTGTTAGATTAAAAAATGAATGAATAAGTAATTTTTTAAAAAATTAATAAGAAAAGTAATGAGTAATCGATTATCGGAAAAACTGGTTATTTGTGTATTAAATCGCTGGCTCGGTGCCAGTCGAGTCCCGGGGTGTTAATCTGCCGCGGCTCCACGGCGCCCCCCTGTGGTGTAATAACTAAACTAACGCGTTCCACTCAGGTGTGAACTGACCAGGTGATATCTGAAGGTCTTCTCGTACTTCATGTACTTGAGACAGTATTCACAGATCCACAGCTTGGGCTGCTTCCCGTAATCATCGGGGAACGGAGAGAAGTACCAGGCGTCGATCTCGAAATTCCCGATCTGGATCTTATCCACGTATTTCACTTTGGTGATCTGGAGGGAAAGAAGTTTCAACACACAGGCTGAGAGGAAAATCACGTAATCCTCAGCGACTCCTGGATAAAGCGGATTGTTCAGGAGCAGTACAGAGAAACGAAAAATGAAATGGATTAAAAATAAAAAAAAGAGTTTCTCTCTCACCGCTTCGTGCTCCTTCTCCAGCGCTGCTGTTGTCGGGTCCATCTCCGCGTACGTCTGAAACACACGACACGCAACACAACATATGATGTATTATAAACGTTATATTTTATATAATCATTAGATACAATCAGAAATACAGAGTTGGGGTCATAAGTTTCCATACGCCTTGAGAATCTGCAAAATGTTAATAATTTTTGATTATTTTTATTCAGTTCTGCCCTGAATAAGTGATTTCACACAGCAGATGTTTGCATCTAGTCCCCAGGACACAATAATAACTGAATTTACACAAATGAACCAGTTCAGAAGTCTCCATGCGCTCGATTATTAACACTGTGTGTGTTTCCTGATGATCAGCGGCTGTTTTATGTTTTGTGAAAGTTGTTCATGAGGCTCTTGTTTGTCCTGAGCAGTTAAACTGCACACTGTTCTTCAAAAAAATCCTCCAGGTCCTGCACCTTCTCTGCTTCTCCAGCATCTTCTGCGTATTTGACTCCTTTCCAGCAGCAGCTATATGATGCTGAGATCCGACTCTTCACACTGAGGACAGCTGAGGGACTCGAACACGACTGTTACAGAAGCTGCAGACGTTCACTGAAGCTCAAGAAGGAAACACGACGCATTAAGAGCATTAAGGGGGTGTAAACTTTTGAACAGGATGATCGGTGTAAATTGTTATTATTTTGTCTTCTGGGAAACATGTAGCTTCTGAAGGGCAGAACTGAATGAAAAAATCTTTAAACATCATCATAATTAACACCGATCATCCTGTTCAAAAGTTTACACCCCCCTGGCTCTTAATGCATCGTGTTTCCTTCTTGAGCTTCAGTGAACGTTTAGAGCTTTTGATCCCTCTTATTATTATTATTATTATTATTATTTTAAAAACGTATTAACACTCTGCAGATCCTACAAGGCGTACGTAAACTCATGACCCCCAACTGTACACACTGTGAATAAAAACGTTAAAAACGGCGCTCAGTGTTCTGGCACCTTCTGAACATGGTTGATCTCGTCGTGTTTGCGTTTCTGGTTGCGAGTGATCTTCCTCTCCGGCTGGTCCCCGAGCTCCCCTCCTCCTTCCTCCACACTCTTCCTCACCGCATCCTTCACCGTTTTGGTCAGCGCCAGACGACCCTTTCCAACCCACTCGTCCAGACGCCTGTTAACTGCACACGGCGGCGGAGAAAACACAAAACAAGAGAACACAAATTTCACACTGAACCTGAAATCAGAACTGTTTTTTTTTTCTCTCGTCGTTGTTCAGACTGTGCACGATTTATTTGCGCTAATCACTAAAAATATAATTTTCTACTAGAAGAAAATCAGCAACGACGTATCAAACCTCGCTCTGTTCCTAAGCCAATCATATTCAGAGGGTTAAAAACCAAAGTCCCGTCTACTATATTTACGTTTGTTAACAAGTTCGCAGCAATGTTTCGTTTTAAAAAAAACCCAAAGATGAGTTCAGTAATATTTTATTTAACATCTACAACAAAAAATTACTTTGAAAAGGAAGAAAAAAACATTTTAAAAAATGTATATAAACAGCAACATCTCCAAAATAAGTAAGTAAATAAAAATATTTATTCTTTCTTCCAATAACAATAATCAGTATATTATTCGTTTATTAACATCGCAGAAAAGTGTATTGTGACAATTTAATAAATTTAATAAAAAGACACAATAAACTGAGACTTAAAGACATTAAAGGAGGAGCTCGGTATAAAAACTCCAGCACAAAACTAAAGAAGCAGACAGTCGGCTCTCAGCACTCCGTCAGGAATAAAGGGAACAGTGGGTGTTTATTTATTAATTAATCAATTTATTCACTGTTACCAAACTATCCTTTTAAATCTGGGGGCGTTTCTGTGGTCCTTCTTTAAGTGCTTTCTACTCACCATCTTATCAGGTCAGAACCACGTTTTTAAAAAAACAAAATACAAACAAACAAACAAACAAACAAAAAAAACACTTTCTGTCCACATGAACAGTTCAGCTGTACTGAATATTTATCAGTTCACTTACATCCAACATAATGCACATAGAACTCCTCCCTGCCCTCCTGCTCATTCAGTCTGGACTGGATCACTTCTGCTGAATCTGAGAGAGAGAGAGAGAGAGAGAGGGAGAGAGAGAGAGAGAGGGAGAGGGAGACAGGGAGAGAGAGAGAGGGAGAGAGAGACAGGGAGTGGGAGAGAGAGAAAGAGAGGGAGAGGGAGAGAGAGACAGAAAGGGAGAGAGCAGAAGAGAGGGAGAGAGAGAGGGAGAGAAGAAGAGAGAGAGAGAGGGAGAGAGAGACAGAAAGAGAGAGAGAGGGAGAGAGACAGAAAGGGAGAGAGAGGGAGAGAGACAGGGAGAGGGAGAGAGAGAGGGAGAGAAGTAGGGAGGGAGACAGAGGGAGAGAGAGGGAGAGAAGAAGAGAGAGAGAGACAGAAAGGGAGAGAGAGGGAAAGAGAGACAGGGAGAGGGAGAGAGAGACAGGGAGAGAAGTAGGGAGAGAGACAGAGAGGGAGAGAGAGGGAGAGAAGAAGAGAGAGAGAGACAGAAAGGGAGAGGGAAAGAGAGAGAGAGAAGTAGAGGGAGAGAGACAGGGAGAGGGAGAGAAGAAGAGAGAGATAGAAAGGAGGAGAGAGAGAGAGATATTCAGTGAATTAAATGGATCACTGGACAGATTTAGGGATGTAATGAACAGACCTACAAACCCAAAATGACAGCAAATAATAATAATAATAATAATAATAAAAAACATAATTTATTCACAGTAATGGTCATTTAAATTGTTATAATTGAATATTTCTGACTCACGCCATGTTTTATCTGCGCGCTGACACAGGTAAGTCTCTCCTATTTCCACCGACACCTCCTGCTCCCTGCCGCCGCCCAGCGACGCTCCGTCCGCGGCGCGCGGATTACTCGAGCCCGCGGCTTCCCTGCGCCGATCCGCGGCCTCCGCCTCGTCCTCCTCCGCGCCGCTGCCGTTGGATGAAAAAGTTGCTCGGTTCCCCGTCTCGACGTCTCCCCGGTCTTTCGCGGGGTGCCCGGGGTCTATCTCCATCTCCATTCGCTGTCCTCGTCCGCGGTTGTTCAGCGTATTCACGGCGTTAGTGAGAAGTCCGCTGGACGCACTGCGCTCTCTTCTAGACATTAGAGCCGATTTGAAAACATTGCGCAGCGCCCAGTAGCTCTGAGCATGCGCAGTAGGGCGGTGGGCGGGGCTAAAGAACGCACTCGGCTCTTTGAGTCGAACGTTGAGAATCGACTCACGCATTCGACTCATCTGTTCGTTAGTGTAAATAATGAGTCGTGTGTTTGACTCTCAGTGCGTCAGGAATGATCCGTGTGCATGTTTTATAACATATGCAACCCAAATCTAATCTTACTGCGTTAATGAAAAGGCAATTCTCTGATCAGTATATCGCAAACAGGGCAATGAGCCGTTCGGGAGCCAAAGGAGTCGACTCTTAGTGGTGAGCCGAGTCAAATGATCTGACTCACTGGACAGAGCGAGCTCATATTGCTGCTGAAAGTTTTACTTTCCACACAGACTTTAAGATTTGTGATTTATTTTCTTGTTAGAGCAAATCTTCCGTATGGATAATTTTCAGACCTCAGGACTTTTTACAGATGTTGTTTTAAGTCTATATTATTTTACACAACATATTTTCTGTATTTTAGACTTTTACACATCTAAAAAGTGAGAATAACTTAACAAGAACCCTGAGGAACGAGGATTTTTTGTGCGTGTGTGTGTTTTGCTGTGTGCCGAACAGAAATAATCACACGGTTCACCACAGCGCAGGTGCAGAATTTTATTACAGTGGCTGTGCAGAATTGTGTTACAGCGGCGTTGATGATGCAGGTAACAGGTGAGAGAGGTGAGGGAGGTGAGGGAGCTGGGAGGGAAGCTGGTCGGTGTGTGTGCTCCTCCCTCCTCCCATTGTCAGAGAACTCCTTCCTTCCTGAACTCGCTCTCGTTTCTCTGATGCCAGCTTTTCCCGTTTCCTCGGTGATGACTCGCCCGGTGTCCTCTCGCTCCTCTGTGGTGGTGATGGTGGACGTTCCCGCCGTTATCCCACGGAGCGTTTCTCTCGTGCCGGTGGCTGTACGGTGGCCCACGTGGTCCCTGCCTCCTTCCCCTGTCTCGTTCCTGCCTCGTTCCTCGTTCCCTCGCTCCGGTTTGAGCGCCGTCTGACGCGACGTGCTGTTCGAGTTTCGTCTCCGACGTCTCCCGATGGCTCGTTTCGACGCTCTCGTCTCCTAAAGCCCGTCTCGGCTGCTCTTTTACTTCGACTAAATGTCCGTCCCTGTGTTCGCTGGTGTCCTGAGGCGCTCCACCGTTCCTGCTGCTTTCTGCTGCAGACACGCTGAGCTTGGCCAGGTTCTCCAGCACAGGCGGAGGAACCACATGAGCCACATGTCCTCCTCGTCCACCTCCTCCTTTTCCTCGGTCTCTCCTGCCTCCTCTAAACTCCACCTGCTGTCTCCTGCCGTGAGGAGCGTGAGGAGCGTGAGAAGCATGAGGAGCATGAGGAGCTCGGCGATGGGGCGGGCACGACGTGTTCTCCGCTCGAAGAGGACGAGGGTTCTGATTGGAGCCCTCAGGAGGGAGAGGATGAGGCAGCGGTTGGGCGGAGTCAGGGTCTGGAGCGTCGGTGGAGGCGGGGTCTGAGGAGACAGCGGGGGCCTCGGAGATTAAAAAAAACAAAACAAAAACAAACATTAAACAGATTATAGGCCAAGTAAACACATGTGGCAGCGTTTAGCTGATGCTAGCGTTTCATTGTTTTAGCTGTTAGTGATAGAGGGATGCCGGTTGTCATGGTAACGTTATATTCTGAGCATGTTGAACAACGTTATATTCAAAGCATTTAAATAAATAGTGACCAAAGCTGGAGATATGAGATGTTTCCTAATTTGCATATTCATTCATATTCAAAGCAGTTAGCTAAATGTTACAGATATTCAAATCAGCTTTGCTGGTGCTTCTAGTGATTTTAGCTTATTACCTAATTTCCTAATTTGCATATTCATGCCCTCATTGGTGTTTTGTTGTTTTAGTTAAGGTGAGTGATGGATAGATGCCGGTTGTCATGGTAACGTTATATTCTGTCAGTGAAATTTGAGACTCGCATGTAAATGTGAGCTAGTTTAATAGCAGTTAGCTACACGGTGCCTAATGCTAGGTTAGATGGTTCATTTTTTATACATGGCAGGAGCAAGGGTCTAAATAAAAGTAAATAAACATACAAATAAATAAATATATAAACACAAACAGAAGACATTTCACTGCAACACAACAGTTCAATAAAATTCGCTTAAAGTCCGGAGTCCTACATGACCGACAGAACGGTGCCTCGTTATTCCTAACGCTAGTCACTAGATCATTAGAGATGTTTATGTTACAATAAAACAAGCTAATTTCCTGCACAAACTACGACAGCACTGAACGATTACGATATAATACGTTATACTAAACTTTACAGTGGCTTCATAATTTGATTAAAAACATAATAAAGCTAAAACACACACCTGATGCGCGTTTTTTATTCTTAATTTTCTAGAAGTAGAGTTAAAAACCTTGCTATATTTATCGTGAACGCACCCGACGTCGTAATTACGAACTTCGCAGGAAGACTTTAACGCAGTGTGACTCTCTTTAACACTCACATGGTTAATGTGAATGAGGAAGCGATTCGACTCGGCCTCGGGGTCGATGACTCCTCCCTTCTCTCTCTGACGTTCCAGAATCTTCTGTAGCTCCGCCCACTTTCTTTTGAACTCGGCAGTGACTGCAGCATCTTCCTGCTGCGAGCGAATGACAGAGAGAGAGAGAGAGGGAGTGAGAACGAGTGACACACACACACACACTGTACACACACTGTATACACACTGTACACACACTGTACACACACACAGGACAATGGTGCAGTGTTAGCACTGAGAACAACACTGACTCTGTCCACTCGATCTTTCCATCTCTGACACAAGTGCTGTGTACAGTGTGTGTGTGTGTGTGTGTGTGTAGTGCTGTATCGGTACCTGAGTGAAGTTGTGTACAGTGTGTGTGTGTGTGTGTGTGTGTGTGTGTGTGTGTAGTATGTGTGTGTGTGTGTACAGTGTGTGAGTGAGTGTGTGAGTGTGTGTAGTATGTGTGTGTGTACAGTGTGTGTGTGTGTACAGTGTGTGTAGTATGTGTGTGTGTACAGTGTGTGTGTGTGTGTGTGTGTGTGTGTGTGTACAGTGTGTGAGTGAGTGTGTGAGTGTAGTATGTATGTATGTGTGTGTGTACAGTGTGTGAGTGTGTGTACAGTGTGTGTGTGTGTGTGTACAGTGTGTGAGTGTGTGTGTGTGTATACAGTGTGTGAGTGTGTGTGTGTGTGTGTATACAGTGTGTGAGTGTGTGTGTGTGTATACAGTGTGTGAGTGTGTGAGTGTGTATACAGTGTGTGAGTGTGTATACAGTGTGTGAGTGTGTATACAGTGTGTACAGTGTGTGAGTGTGTGTGTGTGTGTGTGTGTGAGTGTGTGTGTACAGTGTGTGTGTGAGTGTGTGTGTGTGTGTACAGTGTGTGTGTGTGTGTGTGTACAGTGTGTGTGTGTGTGTGTGTGTGTATACAGTGTGTGAGTGTGAGAGTGTGTGTGTACAGTGTGTGAGTGTGTGTGTGAGTGTGTGTGTACAGTGTGTGAGTGTGTGAGTGTGTGTGTGAGTGTACAGTGTGTGTACAGTGTGTGTGTGTACAGTGTGTGAGTGTGTGTGTACAGTGTGTGTGTGTGAGTGTGTGTGTACAGTGTGTGAGTGTGTGAGTGTGTGTGTGTGTGTGTGTGTGTAGTGCTGTATCAGTACCTGGGGGAAGTTCGGTAGCGGAGATGAAAGCAGATCGCTCACGTCGTACCTCAGCGGCTCTCTGCACACGGGACACGCCACACACAGCTCCTGTAAGAGACAGCGTGAGAGTTTAACTGCGTACGCAGTGTGTTACTATGGTTACAACGAGGGCGCCAAAAAAAAAAAAATCCTGAACTACACCAGTGTCAGGGTCATGCGTCAGCTCGTACCTCGTCCTCTCCTCCGTCTCTGGTCTTGTCCTCCTCCAGCTCCCTCACTCGCTCCTGCAGCTTCTCCTCCGAGTGCGTGACGTAGCGGCCCAGGCAGTGGGAGTGGAAATAATGATAGCAGCTCGTCTTGGTGAACACCTCACCCTCCTGAACCCCGACATCAACAACAACAATAAAAACAACATCAACAACAACAAATACAATAACAAATACAATAACAAAAACAACAACAACAACAACAACAAAATAACACCAACAATGACAACAACAAAAACAATAACAAAAACAATAACAACAACAACAAAATAACAACAATGACAACAGCAGCAACAACAACAAAAACAGCAATAACAATAAAAACAATAACGATAAAGACAACAGAAACAACAACAATGACAACAACAGCAACAATAAAAGCAACAACAACGATAAAGACAACAAAAACAACAAACACAACAAAAACAACAACAAAACAACAGTGAAATTTCATTTAGAGGCAGAATAAATGTCTGACACACGCAACATAAACCCCAGACTTCATTACAACTACATCATTATTATTATTAATCATTTACTATAAATAATATTTAAATAACTAAATATATAAACAACTCAAACAGGAGGTGATGATAAACCGAGCACACATTAACACTGCTTACTGCTCATTTAATAAGGAAGTTGATTATTTTCCCCTAACAGCACGTCCCCGAGTGTTTTATTCCTCTTACACCTCAGCAATTTACCAACGATTACAGTTTTTTATTTATTAAAGAACAAAACATCATAGTTTTATCCAGTTACACGTCGGTGAAACATTTCTTGTTCTCGTTTACGTTAGAAGAGCAATAAACAGTCGCTCCCTCACCAGCCTCTCTTTTTTTTATATCAAAAATAAATAAATAAATAAACAAACAAACAAACAAACAAACAAATAAATAAATACGTAGCTTGTTACATCACGTTACCGAGAAACCGCAAAGAAGCGTAAACTCCTCTGTCCTGAAGACGTCGGAAAAACACCTTAAAGTTACAGCTTCACCTCTGACTGTTACAAAGCGCTGACACTGGAGACTCCTTCCATCCATGTTACATAAACATCTCCTTACAGAAAACTTCACCATGTTAACATTTTTAATCTGTTTATCATCAGAGGAGTGTTCGCCGTACGCGTCCCTGTGAACGAGCTGTTACTATAGAAACGATAACGTGATAATAGAGCAGGCGCATTAATTATAAATAAACCTGCGCTACTCACACCCTGGAATGTATAAATATTGACTCTCGGTGCTGTTTTACACGATCGCTTATTTAAAACATTGAGATTTAAATTCCTGTACGAGTCACGAGACTAATTTATTTAAAGCGGCGGTGCGTTACCTGAAAGCCGTACAGACAGATCACACAGTTGCCGTGAGGAATGTTGCTCTCGGTCAGGATCTCTTTGGCTTTCTGTGGAGAAGATAAAAGAAAATAAATCAGAGATTAGAGACGGACAGACAGCATGAGGTGAGTGAAGAACACACACACACACACACACACACCTCGATGAGCTGATAGAGCACAGGCGTCCCCACACACTCCTCAGCCTCTGAGTGTAGACTGCGCTGTAAACTGCAGGTGAACAGGAGAGATGGATTAATGACACACACAGAGAGAGAGAGAGAGAGAGAGAGAGAGAGGGATGAGTGTGAAGTGTGGACAGGAACCTGAGCAGCTTGTCGTCTGAGAGACCTCGGGGATGGTGGATGGAGATGCAGGGAGGAGACGCCGGGTACTGAAACACAAACCACAACTCATCAATCAGCGGAGATACAAATTCAGTTCATCAGTTTTATTTGTATAGCGCTTTTAATGATGGACATCGTCACAGAAATGAATACATTCAGGATATAAATAGTACATTTATGAATTTATCCCTAACGAGTAAGCCAGAGGCAACGAGGTACAAATCACTACATCATCACGCTGTTCCACTTCCCCACTGTGAGGACGAGCAGCAGAGCTGATAGATACAGAGAGAGAGAGAGAGAGACAGATACAGAGAGAGACAGACAGATACAGAGAGAGAGAGAGACAGATACAGAGAGAGACAGACAGATACAGATACAGAGAGAGACAGATACAGAGAGAGACAGACAGATACAGAGAGAGACAGACAGATACAGAGAGAGACAGACAGATACAGAGAGAGAGAGAGACAGGTGGACAGC
>CM075015.1:486487-502537 GCA_037576675.1 Pangasius sanitwongsei | reverse complement strand
CGAGTCAGTGAGCGATTCAGGGAGCGAGTCAGTGAGCGATTCAGGGAGCGAGTCAGTGAGCGATTCAGGGAGCGAGTCAGTGAGCGATTCAGGGAGCGAGTCAGTGAGCGATTCAGGGAGCGAGTCAGTGAGCGATTCAGGGAGCGAGTGAGTGAGTCAGGGAGCGAGTGAGTGAGTCAGGGAGCGAGTCAGTGAGTGATTCAGGGAGCGAGTGAGCGAGTCAGTCTCACCTCCGCGCGGGGGGAGAGCGTGCGGCTCTGCGCAGACGTGCAGGAGGAGAGTAGCTGAGCGATCTGGAGTCTCTGAGCGAGTCTGCAGCTTCTCTCGGCCGGCGCGGAGGACTGCGAGGAGAAACAGCAGCCAGCGTGAGCGTGAGAAAGAACTGAAACTCCTGCACCAGCACCACGACTCAGTCTGCTGCTCATCAACGCTTTTATCTACACTCAGAGGTCTGAGGAGCGCTGTCCAACTCCGCCCTCTCCGCTGTCTGATCATTATCAGATACTCTGAAGCGTCTCAGCGTTGTTGAAAAGGTGCTACGCGCGTCACGTTTATTATTAACAAATGCGTCTCGGTTAAGATTTAGTCAGAAAGTGAACTGTACCTTTTCTTCTTCACTCCCTCGCTCTCTGACGAGGACGAGTGTCTACTCGCCGCCGCTTTCCCTTGCCTGGAAAACAAGAGGAGACGTTTTAGTTACCTCCCTAAAGCCACACCAGAGTCTGATCTTTTTTCCCCCCTAAGATCTTTTCTCATTATGTCTGATGATTCTAGATCGGAACTTTAAACAGGTTTAACCCCAGACACTTTAACTCCAGATGAATTTCCCGACTCGAACATCTCAGCCGCTGACCGTCTTTAAACGAGACTCAACTCTTCACTCGACACTTAAACGAGCGCAAAAATGTGACGATGTGACGTTCACTCTCGCGCACAGCGGCGTTAAACACACCGACGAGCTCCGTTTCTCTTTAAAACTCTCCGCCGTCATCGTGATTGTTGTCATGATCTGCAAAATCCCTGATTGTACATTCAAAACTATTTACTAATCTAGAAAATCTAAGAGCGTGGAACAGAGCTTCTGGTAGGTTTAAGATGGTTTTAAAACCCAAACGCTAACTGTAAGAGGAAAACCGAGAACGTGCACAAGGGTTCGTGCGGCGGCCATCTTGTATTGACGTAGTTTACAGTATGTATAAATCAGCCTAAACAGTTTAAGGGCATTAATTTCTCAGAGGTTTTACACACTTACAGAACCTTTTGCTGGAATAAAAGTTTAGTTAAAAGTTTTTTAATCATGTACTGCTAACACAGAGACTGCGTTTCGTTCTTTGGCGTTACGGAGGCGAGCGAAGCACTGAACCACGCGTGGAGCGTGTTTCAGGTGTAACGTACACGCCCACTCACCCTTTCTCCGTCTCAGAGTCGGAGCTATCAGAGGACGAGGATGAAGACGAGGATGACGAGGATGATGACGAAGAGCTGGAGCTGCTCCTGCTGTCGCTCTTCTGTTGCTTCACGACTTCCTTCTCTGCTTTCCCGTTCACCGCGTTCTCTCCTCTGATTGGCCGCTCTTGGCTCCGAGTCGTGCGTCGCTCCGCAGGCGATTGGCTCCTCGAGCGACCCCTCGAGGTCTTTCTCGTATCCGACTGGCTGACGGGAGGAGATCTGGAGCGCGGAGGAGGTTGTCTGGAGCGTTTAGGAGAATCCCGAGCGGGGCGAGGTGAGGAGGAACCAGAACGGAGCCTCTTCTCGGACTTTCTGTCCTTCTGGGGATCAGGTTTCCTCTGAGGAGAGGGCGAGGACGAAGAGGACGAACTCGAGGAGGATGAAGACGTAGAGGAAGAAGATGGAGAGCGACGAGGAGGTGATCTTGCTTTCTTTTCTCTCTCTTTTTCACGTTCTCGTTCTCTCTCCCTCTCCTGCTCCCGCTCCCTCTCTTGTTCGCGATGTCTCTCTCTCTCCCTCTCCTTTTCCCTCTCTCTCTCCCTCTCCTTTTCCCTCTCTCTCTCCCTCTCTCTTTCCCTCTCCCGCTCCCTCTCTCGGGACAGAGAGCGACTACTTCTGCGCCGATACGCAGGAGAAGGAGAACGACGGGACCTGGGTGGAGAAAGAGAAATGATAATTGGCTTTGATAACTCCACCAGTTATGTTTGTTGAGGTGCTCAGGGTGCCATTACTTACCTGTACGGAGGCGAGCGTCTGCGTGGGCTTCGTGACCTGCTGCTTCTCGTCCTCCTTTCTCGTGAGCGTGCTCTCTCCCTCTCTCCTGGCCTCCCTCTGTTTCTGTCTCTCTCTCTCTCTCTGTCTCTGTCCCTCTCTCGGTCTCTGTCTCGGCGCGGGGGCGGTGTCGCTCTCCTGACGCCCCGCTTCGGGCTCGGGGAGCGTTGAGGATCTGCGCGCTGCCGTGCTGGAGAACGTGACGGAGATCGTGACGGAGAATGTGACGGAGAACGCGACGGTGATGCGGCCCGTTTGGTCTGGATCTCCTCCTCCCGGGCTCTGGGTGGAGACGCCCGCTTTCTCTCACTCGGCCTGTTCTTCTCTCGGCGCTCGGGGTCCGTGGGCGTGTACCGGTCGCTCCCGCGCTCCCTGGGCTTCTCCAGATCTTTGCCATGGGGTCTTGCGTTCTCCTCCGGACTGTACCTCCTTCGTGACGGAGGAGACGGAGGAGGGCTCGAGGTCTCGGTGGGAGTGTACCTCTCTTTCCCTCGATCTCTCTCTTTCTGTCGTTCCTTCTGAGGAGACGGAGATCTCTTGTCTCTGCCTCGATCCCTGTCGTCCTTTCGGGTGGGCGGAGCCTGTGTGGATAGAGGGGCGGAGCTCTCCCTCTCTGTGGGTGTGTACCTGTCAGCATCTCTCCCTCCATTCTCCTTCTCCTTCCGAGCCGCGGCCTGCGCTATGACGGCGTGAGGCACCTCTTTACTTTTCTCCTTCTTTTCATCGTCGGAGGACGAAGAGGAGGAAGACGATGAGGAAGAGGAGGATGAAGATGACGATGAGGAACTGTCGGAGTCGCTGTCACTGCTGCTGCTGCTGCTGTCGCTGCTGCTGCTGCTGCTGTCACTGCTGCTGCTCGAACCTTTGGATTTCTTTTTCTCCTTCTCCTTGCTTTGCGCTTTTTCTCTCTCTTTCTCCAGTGGACTCTTCTCTTGAGTTCTTCCCGGCCTCTCGTCCTCCCTCACCTTCTCTTCTCGTCTCTCAGTCTCGGCTTTGTCTCGGTCCGTCTTCCTGTCTCCCGTCTCCCCGTCTTTCCCGGAGCGTCTCTCTTCAGAGCGTCTCCTGTCCTTTTCTCGCTCTTTTCTCTTCGCCTCCTCTCGTTCCTTTTCTCTGTCGCTCTCTCGCTCGTTCTTCCTCATCTCCTCTCGTCCCTTTTCTCTGTCACTCTCTCGATCATTTCTCTTCGTCTCCTCTCGTCCCTTTTCTCTATCGTTCTCTCGCTCGTTCCTCCTCGTCTCCTCTCGTCCCTTTTCTCTATCGCTCTCTCGCTCGTTTCTCCTCGTCTCCTCTCGTCCCTTTTCTCTGTCGCTCTCTCTGTCATTCCTCCTCGTCTCCTCTCGTCCCTTTTCCCTGTCGCTCTCTCGCTCTTTTCTCTTCACCTCCTCTCGTCCCTTTTCTGCATCTCTCTCTCGCTCTTTTCTTCTCGCCTCCTCCGCTTTCTCTCTCTGCTCCTCTCGCTCCCTCTCCCTCGCTCGCTCCGTCTCTTTCTGCTTTCCGTTGGAGCGTGGCGAGCGGCGGGCAGGTGAGACAGGCGAGTCGCTGGAGCGGGCTCGCTCTCTCCGTTTATCGCTCTCTCTGACACGACTCTGCGGGACGCCGTCTCTGTCCCTCGTTCTGTCCCTGTCTGAAGGACGTGGGGGCGAAGACGCTCTCTCCTTCTCGCCGCTGCGTCCTCTCCGCGCTCTGTCCCTCTGCGGCGAAGGAGACGGCGATGACGACGAGTCGTGTCTTTTCTGGGGTTTGTTGTCCCTCTTCCTCCTCTCGTCCTCTCGCTCTCTCTCGACGCTCCTCTGCCTCCTGTCTCTCTGTCGTTTCGGAGACGGTGACGGAGAGGACGAGTCGTTTCTTTTCCGTTGAGGAGGTTTCTCTCTGTCTCGCTCCTCACTGCGTGCTCGTCTGTCTCTCTGCTGTTTAGGGGGCGGAGACCGAGACGGAGACGACGAATCGTGGCGCCCTCTTTGGGGCTTTTCCTTCACTCGCTCCTTTTCTCGCTCTCTTTCCCTCTCCCGGTCCTTCCTGTTTCGTTCAGGGGACCTGGAATGTCTCGAGGACCTCTGAACGACAGAGAGATCATAATTTTCCCGTTAATAACACAGTCTCGCTCACTGCTGGCTCTAACGCAGCGTTTACGGAATAGCGCTCTCTTTAAATCGTACCTCTCTGACCTCCGCCTTCTCCGGACTGTCCCTGTGGCGCCCCCTGCGCTCAGGAGACCTGCCCTTCCGCCCCTCATCTGCCCGGGTGACAGGAGGATTGTGCTGTTTCTCCTTTAACACGACTGGTGACCTGCTGAACACCAGGAAGAAAGGCACACGTGAATGAGCTGTTGCTATAGAAACAATAACGATAAGCTATTAGAACATTCGGTATAAATAAACCAGCTGCACTACTGTCAGAGCTGCCGTTATAGAAAACTAATCAACTAATCAACCAATCAGAACCCAGAATCCAGCAGCGCTCTGGTGTTTCTTTCTGATCCCCGATACCTGCGAGCCGAGCTGGACGATCCGCTGCGCCGCCGCCGGCTCTTCACAGGGGGCGGAGTCTCGTTTTCACTACTCCTCTTCCTTTTACTCTTCTTTACATCTGGCCTGTCCTCGGACGAACTGTCAAACACACACACACACACACACAGGACTTTAATGAAGACAAACAGCAGAAATAAAATAATCTGTCGTGGTGAGAAGGCAGGACTCACCTCCCGCGGTCACTCTGCACTGACTGCTCCCTAAACGCAAAAAAACACAAAAACACATTAGATGATTTTCTGGAAAACGTTTATGTATCGCTCCGATTTCAGCCGGAATACCAGCATAACATCCTGAACGTTCAACAACGCAGGCGTAATCTTTAATCAACGCACCTTTTCTTTTTCTTTGTCTTGTTCTTTTTCTTCTCTCTTCGAGGCGACGGAGAAGGACTTCCAGAGCTGAGGAGAGGAGAGACAGAGAGCGGAGCGAGAGAAATCCGTCACTAACAAACTGAGCTATTCTTACGTTATTCTAACGTTTGTTTGTTTGTTTGTTTGTTTTTTTTACCTCTCTCTACTTTTTTCTTTCTTCCTTTTCTTCTTACGGCTCTGTTTTCGAGTAGATGAAGAATCCGACTCTTCAGAATCTTCAATAATCCTGTGAAGAAAAATAAACACTGTGCTTTGAGGATTTGAAGAGAGCGTGACACTGACGAGCTCTACAGCAACCACAGCGTGATTCATAAATCTCTCTCTCTCCCTCTATCACTCCCTCTCTCTCACCCTCTCCCCCTCTCTCTCCCCCTCACTTCCTCTCCGTCTCTCACTCCCTCTATCACTCACTCTCCCTCACTCTCTTTCCCTCTCACTCTCTTACCCTCTCTCTCCCCCTCACTTCCTCTCCTTCCCTCTCACTCTCCCCCTCTTACCCTCTCCCTCCCTCTCACTCTTACCCTCTCCCTCCCTCTCACTCTCCCCCTCTCCCTCCCTCTCTTTCCCTCTCACTCTCCCCCTCTTACCCTCTCCCTCCCTCTCACTCTCTCACTCTTACCCTCTCCCTCCCTCTTTCCCTCTCACTCTCCCACTTCCTCTCCCTCCCTCTCACTCTTACCCTCTCCCTCACTCTTTCCCTCTCACTCTCTTACCCTCTCTCTCCCCCTCACTTCCTCTCCCTCCCTCTCTCTCTCCCTCTCCCTCCCTCCCTCACTCTTACCCTCTCCTTCTCCCTCTCCCCCTCTCCTTCTCCCTCTCCCCCTCTCTCTCACTCTGTGCACTCACTGATATTTCTGCTGCTGCATCCTCTCTCTCTCCAGCCTCTCCTGCTCTCTCTTCTCTCTCTCTCGCTCTTTACGCTCGGGATGGAAGGACGATCCGTCCACGTAGTCCGAGCCGATGCCGAACGCCTCCCTGAGCCGGTCGTTCTTCTGCTGGTTAGCGGCGGCGAGAGCGTGCGTCTCCGTCACGCTGCAGCGGAGACAAAGAAAGAAAGACCGTTAGTCATACTGAAGTGTTAAAACACCACCCTCAAGGTTTCATCCACGTTCCAGGCGTTTTTCATCGGATAATACAGTCAGACCTGCCGAGCCTGAAGAGGAGTATCTCATAAGGGTGAGGAGGAATAATAAGATCGTTTTCTAATGTTTTCACTGTTGATTTACAGCTCAAACTGTTAGAACCGCTGCAGGAGAGCAAACAAGCGTTGTTTTAATCACTTTCTAATTAATATTACCATTAAAATTATTGGGGTCATAAGTTTGCACGCAAACGTTCACTGAAGCTCAAGAACGAAACACGATGCATTAAGAGCCAGGGGGGTGTAAACTTTTGAACAGGATGTTCGGTGTAAATTGTTATTATTTTGTTTAAAGATCTTATTTTTTTTCATTCAGTTCTGCCCTTCAGAAGCTACATGTTTCACAGAAGACAAAATAATAACAACGTACACCGATCATCCTGTTCAAAAGTTTACACCCCCTTAATGCTCTTAATGCGTCGTGTTTCCTTCTTGAGCTTCAGTGAACGTCTGCAGCTTCTGTAATAGTCGTGTTCGAGTCCCTCAGCTGTCCTCAGTGTGAAGAGTCGGATCTCAGCATCATATAGCTGCTGCTGGAAAGGAGTCAAATACGCAGAAGATGCTGGAGAAGCAGAGAAGGTGCAGGACCTGGAGGATTTTACTGAAGAACAGTGTGCAGTTTAACTGCTCAGGACGAACAAGAGCCTCATGAACAACTTTCACAAAACAAAAAACAGCCGCTGATCATCAGGAAACACACACAGTGTTAATAATCGAGCGCATGGAGACTTCTGAACTGGTTCATGTGTGTAAATTCAGTTATTATTGTGTCCTGTGGACTAGATGCAAACATCTGCTGTGTGAAATCACTTATTCAGGGCAGAACTAAATAAAAAAAACACAATGCAATTATTATGATCCCTCTTTATTATTATTATTTTTTTAATTATTAACATTTTGCAGATTCTGCAAGGCGTATGGAAACTTATGACCCCAACTGTACACGTACACGTACACAAGATGGCCGCCGTGTGCATCCCGCAGTCATTTGAATCATCGCTTGTGCAGGTCTTCAGAACTTAACGCAATACAATGCACACCTTCAGATCTACAGGAAGCTCTGTTTTGTGTACCGGTCTCCTAGATTTTCTTGATCATCTTTTTTTTGTAAAGGTCAGAGTTTTCGATTTGACCCGCAGCTCATGACAACAATCACGACAACAGTGTTAAAGTTTTAAAATGAGACAGAGCCCCTAAGTCTGTTTAATGTGAATAAAGACTCAATTTGAGTTTCTTTTGTGCACATAAAGCACTCGTATGGCTTCGTAAAATTGGGATTAAACCCCTGGAGTCGTGTGGATTACTTTTATGACGCCTTTATGAACTTTTTAGAGTTAAGTTTTGGTTCCATTGACTGCCAGTGGAGCGACAGAAACCTCTCAGGTTTTGTGTTCTGAAGATGAACGAAAGTCTTACGGGTTTGGAACGACATGAAGGTGAGTAACTGATGACAGAATTTTCATTTCGGGGTGAACTCTCACTTTAACCTTGGCGTTAACACACAGCTGTCAGTCATCCCTGATTCACGTGTGTTTTTATTGAGGAGAAAAAAAAAAAAAAAAAAGGCGGCGTATATACACAACATTTTGTAGAATCGGAGTCGTTAACACTCACGTTGGTTTCTCAGCAGCGGGTGGAGGAGGATCCTGTTTCTCCTGCAGCATCATACGGAAACTGCTCACCTTCTCCTCGATCTCCTCAGCGGAGTACCTAACGGAGAGAAAACGCCGATCAGCGCCACGCCCTCGGACTTCTATCCGCTGCTCAAAATAAAACACATCTCACCGTGTGTGTGTGTGTGTGTGTGTGTGTGTGTGTGTGTGTGTGTACGCAAAAAATAAATAAATAAAATCCTGGGCGTCATTTTCACTTGGAGATTATTATTTTCTCACTTAAAGATCCTCAGGCCTATTGATCAATAATATAAATATATCATATCATATAGGAGATGAGTTATATATTATATCTTTACATATCCGATAATCTTGTGCAGGAACAAACTTATTTAATTGTTTATTTGATGACTGAAATATCATATTACTTCTATAATACTTCTACAATTTTACACGATATGCATCATGATGTATTTACAATAAATCTGCACATATTTTAGTTATGTTACAGTTTACAGAACAACACTTTGCAGCATCAAATCAGTTTATAATTGTACTTTAAGGGAAAAAAAACATTTAAGATGCTTAGATAGTGTAATATCTCTGGAAAAAAAAAAAAAAAGTACATTGCTCCAGAATGTATCACGATGCTGATGTTATATCGTCGTCTTTCGCAGTTTTAGTGACGTACGCGATTCAAGGCATTTTTAAGACTATTTTAGATTTAATCGCTGTGTTCTGAAGCTTTTATAAAGTCAGGAAGGTGCCACCTCACCCTTGCTCTTCCATCATGTCCTGCAGTTCAGCACATTTGACCTCCAGCT
This sequence comes from Pangasius sanitwongsei, assembly GCA_037576675.1. Classification (NCBI taxonomy): domain Eukaryota; kingdom Metazoa; phylum Chordata; class Actinopteri; order Siluriformes; family Pangasiidae; genus Pangasius; species Pangasius sanitwongsei. Next base: position 493,837 of record CM075015.1, on the reverse strand, counting down.
GTCTCTTCCGCTGGTGCTCCAGGATATCAGCGTTGGGTTGTCGGTTCAGCTGACTCTCCAGTCTCTCTCTCTCCTTCTCGTCCTTCGGTCCTCCGTGATCGTCCCGGCTGCGCTTGGCCCGAACGCACGACAGGTTCCTCTGCACGTAGCCGTTGGTGCCGCTGCCGCGCGGCGTGGTCAATCCGATCCCGTTATACATCTCCGCTCTGGAGGGACGGAACACAGACAACGTCACGTCACGTCACGTACACGTGTACAGTGCAGCTCTCGCGTGTCAGAAAGCCGAGAAGACGCCGGGATTCGAACTCACAACCTTCTGATCAGCAGCGTAGAGCTTTAACCGCATCACCGCACTCAGAGACACTCACTGACTTTTCCACTAAAAACAACCTCTAGAGAGAAAGCTTATTTATTTATTTATTTATTTATTTATTTTTTCTTTTGGTGCATATCCTCCATTTTGTTTAGGTTTGTACTCCTTTTCTCCCCCTTTAAAAAATGTTTTTAAGTGTGTAATGTCACTGAGCGCGTCACTGCGTCATACGTTAACAGACGCGACGCGTAATAAAGATCGACGACAACAAGGCAGAAATTTCTCTTAGAACCGATTCAGAGTCCGAATCGATTCTTTTGGTTTCACACTGCACGTAATTAAGCGAAACATCCAGGTCCGAGGTGTGTGTGTGTGTGTGTGAGTGTGTGTGTGAGAGAGTGTGTGTTTGAGCGTAGCGTGGGGCTGAAAACGTCCTCGTAAATCTCTCTGCTGAATGAAACGTGTTCTTTAACGGAAAATCTTCATTACGACGGTCAGTGGTGTTAGACGTACTGATGATACACACACTAAATGTTCAAATATTACAACACGGTGATGATTTATCACAATAACTATCCGATAACCTATCACACAGGACAGGTAAGGACAGGTAAATTAATGAGGTAGAGATGTAGAGGTGCGTGTTAAAGAGTCTGTCGGAGGAGCTGAAGGATTTCAGGGCAGAAACTCTGGAATCTAAGCTGTGAAATAAAGCTGTGACTAACACCAGGCTCAGGAGAACACGCCGAGGATTCAACAGGTGGCTGGCGCTCACACACACACACACACACACACACACCTGCCAGGTGATCATCACCTCACAGCTCACACAGCCATCAGTAAAGCAATGACATGGTGGAGAAGATTAAAAACCAGCACATGATGAATTCTTCTTTTAAATTCATTCATACACTGAATATAATGTTAATAAACATAACCTGCTGTGTTAATGCACTCACTTTCACAAACAGCCGGGGTTAATATGTCGCTTATTTCTGTAAGATTTGATGACAAAATGTTTAAACTTTTTATAAAATAAAGCATTAGTTGCAGTACATAACTAACTTGATGTCATGAACTAAACTAACTAACTAACTAACTAACTAGCATGGCATGGCATGGCGCTGATCACTGACACCCTGAAGAGAATATAAACACTAATAAAATGATGGATTATATCCAAATGTCTTTATAACTAAAATACAGAATACAGAGCGAGTAATAATAATAAAATAATTACACAGTATTATAATACAGCGCGTGCAGCTGTTTGCTAGTTCGCTAGCCTGGAACTAGCTACAGGGCCTTCTGACTGAGAGGCTAATAACGTTAACTAGCTAACTAACTAACTAACTCACTCACTCATTAACCGCCCAATAGCTCTAAACAACCACTGAACTAATCACATTTACTTATTAAAAGTGTTTATAAACAAAAGCAAATGATGAATAAAAAGAGCTAGCAGAACAGAGCCGCTAAGCAGATTAGCTAGCTAATGTTAGCTAGCATGCTAAATACGTACCTCTTTGTTCCCCCGCGAAGGGAAAGAACAAAAACACGCTCCTGACAAAAAGCGACTTCTAACCAATCTGAGCTGAAGAAATAAAAAAAACCCACCAAAGACAAACAAAGCCAACAATTCTGCAAAAAAAAAAAAACTAAAAATTGAGGTGCGTAACGTTGGCTAAAGAACGAAAACGTGTCGTCACGGAGAACGTCATATTCATGCGACAGCTGATAATGCAAACTACCACGATAAACTACACTTCCCAATGTTTCGCAGGTTATCAAAGCGTCATAGTGACGTCAAAATTCCGCGACGTCTTCATATTTCTTCCTAAAGAGCTGCTGAGGCAATTCGCTATCTTTTCAAATTGAAAAATAAACTTTAATCAGATTTTTTTTTTGTTCTTGTTAAAGAGAATATTAACCAGAGAATCACAAAGCAGCTCTGGGTTTTTATAATGAATACTATAAACTTTATTAATAAAACTTTTATTAAGTGTTTAAGTTTTAGTAGTAATTATCTCAGTTGGAAGCTCTGTACAAACCTGTATGAACCACAGGAAGCAAAAACAGTCTCATAAATATAAAACAGCTGACTTAAAATAATAAAATAACAGAAATTATAACCTAAGATGCTTAATAATAACTTTATACTTATTGATTAACACCTTTGACTAACACTTAGTCCCTTTCTGTTGTGTTTATGATCAGATTTCTGGATTGAACTTTTGAATGGAAATAAAATATCTGCATTTAGACAAACACGTGGAAGTAATTTAGGAGACTTTTATAAACAGTATTAAAGTGCTGTTGTGAAATGCACCATCCCAGAGATACTGAGCAGATCCTCACATGTCTGTGTGTTTGGTTGGTGACTTTGAGCACATTAAACTGTAATACAAACTAAATCTCACCTGTATTTGTTTGATTTTCACAGAGAAAGAAGTACTGTATTCATTTAATATGTTTTCCTTCTCAACACACACACACACAGGTTAGCAAGTGTAATTTAGAGACTATTTATTGTACATAATGCACACACAGAGAACTTGCCAAAGTGCTGTAACTACATGACTGGGAATATAGTAAAAAGCTATTTTTTCTTTTCCTACTCTTTAATGCAAAACAAACCACTGAAACTCATCTCCTCACTCGTTACTAATCATTTCTCATCGCTGATCTCATTCCGGTGGTGTTTAAAGGTCAGTGTTTGTATTTTATGTTTTCCATATGGCTTCTTTACCAAGTGATCTGGGACTGATTAGAAGATCTGTCTCATGGTCATAATAACAGTTTCTAGTTTAATGGTTCTTCAGAAAATAAAATCCTAACGGACTTCTGTGATGATTCTGTATTTAATACTTTCTGCAAAGAGACTTTTAAACACTGATAAATAGCATGTTACTAGACAACACTGGCCATAAGACATTAAAGACATTAAATACATCCTTATTGGAAACCATGATGGGAAACGGTTTAATTTCCACTCCAGAGTGGAAGAATAGAAGGATTTATTTCAGCAGGGGGGTTGATCACTCGTGGCGTGTCTCGCTGAAGGAGTACTCGGCTTTGTGGTGCATAATCAGCTTATTGTTAGCGAAGTAGAAACTGTCAGACCGCGTCTCGAACGGGTGAGCGATCATCTCTTCAACTGGAAAAGAGAGAAGAGTTAACACTCGTGAGGTCATAACTATGTGACATTAATCTTTATGACTTATGTATCTGTGTGTGTGTGTGTGTGTGTGTGTGTGTTACCAGTGTGTGTGTCCAGGTCCGGGAGGCTGTAGATGTGCTCGCAGGTGTTTCTGCTGTATGGGATGCAGAAGCCGATCTCAAAGTCGAAGGTCTTCAGCAGCAGCTCTCTGAAATAGTGTCTCTCAATGAGCCGGAACCTGTTCACTGCTTTACTGCCCACTGTAAACTCCAGCCTGACACACACACACACACACACACACACACACACACCAGCAGTGTTAGATTATAATGCAGCTACACTTCTCAATCAAACTCTCAGTCTGACTTGATACATGAAGATGTGACGTACGTGGCCCCGATTTCTCTCAGATTCAGAAACGAAGGTGTGAAACGATACTGAATAAAACGTCCCGCTTCTGTTTCCATTACATCTGTAATTTCTGAGAGAAAAAAAGAGAGAGAGAGAGACAGGGAGAGAGAGACAGGGAGAGAGAGAGAGAGAGAGAGAGAGAGAGAAAGAGAGAGAGAGAGACAGATAAAACCTCAGTAAGTTGTGGTCAGAGATGAAGATAAAAAGGGAAAAACCTCTTTCTCTCTTTACTAAGCTCTGCCCACAAGACTCCGCCCACAAGACTTCGCCCACAAGACTCCGCCCACAAGACTCCGCCCACAAGACTCCGCCTACCAGGTCACAACTTTGAAAGTGTGTTAAAGCTTGAATCAGGGCTGAGTGATATGACGATATAATATCGATATTGTGATAAATTACGTCACAGTGTGCTTTTCTGAGATGTCATGATAAAATTTTTATTAAATATAAAAAAATGTAATTAAGAAAATTATTTCAAACTCACTAGAAACAGCTGATGATGTTACCATTTTGTATTTAATTTTTAAAATTGTAAATTTTAATTTTTTTTGTTAAATATTTCTTACTTATTTAGAAATGTAGATTTTTTTTATAAATAAAAATGACATTTTTAATATAAAAAAAATCAAATTGACTCTACAGCCTTTTATTCTCCCTCCTCTTCATTATCTCTTCTATTTGATTCATACTTTTATTACTTCTTTCTGTGTCTGTTTTATTATTTTTTTTATCTTAATTAGATTGTTTTATTTTCTAGTTTTTCTAAATTCTTAGTATCTTTAGATTTTTTAAATTAAGATTAAGTTTTTTTTTTATTAAGATTTTTATTAAGTACAGCACTTTGGTCAGTGAAAGTTGGTTTTAAATGTGCTGCTGTATATAAAATAATTAAAAATAAAATTATTATAAATTTGTTTATTAAATTTATAATTATAAACGTATTAAATGTAGTATTATTTATTTAAAAAAATTAAAGCAACACTACTATATTGCTGGCAGTTTGTGAAAAAACATAAATATTGCGATAATATCGTTTATCGTACGAACACCTTTGAGAATTGTGATGTGATATTTTTGTTATGTTGCTCAGCCCTGACAACACACACACACACACAGACACACACACACAGACACACACACACACACACACACAGACACACACACACACAGACACACTCACTCACACACACACACACACACACAGACACACACACACACAGACACACTCACTCACACACACACACACACACACACACAGACACACACACACACACACACACACACACACACACACACACACACACACACACACACACACACAGACACACACACACACACACACCTGTGGGACAGTGTCGTTTCAGGTCCAGGATGACGGATCCTTGCTCCAGGTCTCGGATTTTGAAGCGGGAGAAGCTGATGTTGTAGACGTTGTCCTCCGGAGAGCACAGATAATCTACAGAACATTCATCAGATCAAACTCTGTGTGTGTGAGTGTGTGCGTGTGTGTGCGTGTGTGTGTGTGTGTGCGTGTTGTGTTGTGTTTGGTCCAAAAGTACATATTTTACAGAAGGCATTCATCATGTATATCTAGTAAAAAGGCACCTTGAAGGCACTTTTAGAGGGCACTTCATCACGTGTCCTCACAGGTAGCAGCAGCCTAGAGGGCACTTTCGCTGTGTTTTTTTAAATCATTGGGACTCTGCACCCCTGAGGCTGCCAGTGATCATCACAAACATCAAAACATCTCAATAATGTCATTTGTACTCAAACAGATTCACATTTACACACACACTCTGCATCACTGCTCACCCTGTGTGTATCCCGCCAGTGTGAGGACGTACTGAGGGGTCACGGGGTCACCAGGCTTCCAGTCCACCACCACGTCGTCCCCTCGGGTCTTCTCCGTGAGTCCGTCCGAAAGAAACCCGTTCCACTCCTCCATGTCCTTCATCTCTCCTGTCACGTCTCCTCTCTCCTCGTCCTCCTCCTCTTCCTCATCCTCCTTCTGTCCTGCCACGTCTCCTCTCTCCTCGTCCTCCTTCTCCTCGCTCTCCTCCTGTTCCTCAGGAGACATCTCACGCTCCTTGTCCTCCTCACTGTCCATGTCTCATGTCTCTGTCACTGCGCTCGGTGTCGTTTCTTGGACTCAGGGTTTGGACTAAAGGCCCACACACACACACACACACACACACACACACACACACACACGGTGTCTCTGTGATTTAAACGGATTAAAGTTCTCACACCACTAATCCGAGCCAATCCCTAATTAAACGCAGCAGCAGCTACGGCAACCTGCAGGGGACAAACACGAAAAACACGGACACGGAGTATTAACATCTAAAACAGATCATAATGTTTATTTTAATCTTCTATACTTTTATTGAAAAAAGGTTCCTTGAGGAGTCGCTATAGATTATACCTCATTGCTGCTTCTGATGATTAAAAGGAAAACATCTGGATTATATAATGAACAGCTGTTTCATTTACAGCATGGTTTATATGTATTATGACTTCATAATCATCTCATCACTGCGAAAAAGTTAAAAACAGTAATTTACAGATTTCTGACTGTGATTTTTCAACAACTACTCACTTATTAAACACGCTAGGCAAGTTCGTACTATTATAAGTATTTATTTTTAGTAGTTTATCCCTGAACTTTCCATCAGATCAATGAACTTGACATCATTTATACTTCAGTTATTGAGCTTTAGATAAAAAAAACTATTACTATTAAAAAAAACAAAACCGAAATTAAAAAGCCAAAACCATGCAATTCAACTGAGCTGTAGACTCAATTTAGAGATAAATAAATAAATAAATAAATATAATCACTTGAATAAAAGTTAATAAATAATAATAATAACAACAACAATAATAACAATAACAATAATAATAATAATAATAATTCTCATCATCACCATAAACACATTAAAAAATATTAACTTTGGAAGCAAAACTGGAGCTTTGTGCTGTGAGATGAAGCATGAATAAGTGACACATGCTTTATTATTTGTCTTAAATATCACATTTAATAACATATTTACGTATATTTGAGTGCAAAAGTTTGCACACCCGTAGAACAAAATAAAGAAGACAAACGTTAGTGTTTTGGGTTTCACAGGTGCTCCTTTACCAGGAGAAGTAGCGCTATAATGTTAAGCTGCTAACAGTGAAAACAAAATGGTGTCAGTTTAAACATTTGTTCTGTAATTCTGAATGTGATATAAACATTTTCTCATTTATAAATCATTTATAAGCATTACTGTATAATCACCTCCAATCACTTCATTATTATTTAGCTCTGAAATCTCAGAGTAACCTGCGTACGGATGTGGATCAGCTCAGGATCGTTGTGTCGTTGCAGGACAGCGGTTCATTCCTACATTTACATTTACATTTACATTTACGGCATTTGGCAGACGCCCTTATCCAGAGCGACTTACAATAGTGCTTTGAA
>CM075015.1:473835-486387 GCA_037576675.1 Pangasius sanitwongsei | reverse complement strand
TCATTTATTACTGTTTACTGCTCTTTATAGGATTTATTTAATGTAGAAACATTTAATTTCATTATTTTTGAAGGCGTATTTGCTCTACAGCGTTTCTTTTCATGTGCCTGAGACTTTTGCACGGTGCTGTATGACTCCATGGGAACACAGATATACACTGGTATAACATCTATTAGTGCGTACAGTAAATAGCAACGCTTTGCAGTAGACTGCAGAATGTTTCTGCTGCACTAGGAGGAGAAACTGAATAAACCCAGCCTCAGTGTGAGATCAGAGAAATCTAAAGTCATGACCTCATATAAAACCTCGAGTGTTTTTTATCTATATTTCTCAGAAAGTGAGAACACCCATGTAAAAACACAGCAGCGGTCAGCTAAACCACTTCCTGTAGATCTCCTCCCAAAAACAGGGTGCATGTGGACCAACTGTGTGTTAAATTAACGTTAAACTTCCTCTCTCTGTGTGTTTATTATTAATCAGCACAGCACACACACATCATCTCACTCCAGATATCACACATATAGCTGACGTTACACCACAGAGTTGCTGGATTCTGGATTGTGATTGGTCAGAATTCTCTATGACAGCAGCTCTGACAGTAGTGCAGCTGTAAATCACAGGTTTATTTATAATTAATGATTTATAAATCGTTTCTATAGTAACAGCTCATGCACAGTGATGTGTATATCAGACACTCCGCTAATAATAAACGGATTAAAAAAACCTAAACATCTGCGATATTGTGAAGTTTTCTGTAAGGAGAATAAATTATGTAACATTTATGGAAGGAGTCTCCAGTGTCAGCGCTTTGTACCAGTCAGAGGTAAAGCTGTAACTTGAAGTTTTATGAGGAGTTTATGCTTCTTTGCGGTAAAATAATGTAACAAGCTGCATTTTTTTTTGTTTTATTAACTTGAAGAGAGAGAGAAAGAGAGAGGCTGGTGATGGAACGACTGAATAAAGCACTTGGGGACGTGCTGTTGTAGGAAAATAATCAACTTCGGGGTGGTTACAGTAACTCTGCAGTATTTTCTGAATCATTTTTTCTTAATTTCTGAATATGATATATATGTGACACATTTATTCCACTTCTTATTCCTCTAAGGATCTTTACTCAATGAGAATTAATTCAAACACGATTAACTGGAAATGTAAATCGACACGGGGGAAAAGAGGAAAGGGTGTACAAACTTTTGCACCCCAGCGAGCAGATATGTAGGGTGTTTTCTTTTTCTTATTTATGAGTCAACCGGATGTTCGAACCTCTCTCTCTTCTTCCTCTGCACTCAGGCCGGCGGATGAAATGAGGCGGAGCCACCGCACCACATCCTCCCCGCACCTCTCACCTCATCTCAGAGTCGCCATGGCAACCAAACAGTCATTTCCGTCTAGAGTCCGCCTGGTGGTGTGAAGTATCCCAGAAAGCATCTGTGGCAAGGGTTGCATGCGCAAAAGAGGAAACCATGGAGAAAGGGGAAGAGATGAGATGATGAGACGCGCAGAAAAAAGGTACAGTGCATTTTTGTTTCTTTTTGTTTGTTCAGATGAAAGACGGTGAAATATCAGAGAGAAAGTCAGAGGGTTTGGTTCGGAGTTTCTGTGAGTAGAACCGCATACCATGTGGTTTCACACAATTCTAACTATTTTTAACTTCTTGTGCTCTGAGTTTTTGTTTTACTTTCCACTCAAATGCTCAGCTTCGTTAATGTAAATAAAAAGAGAAGGGAAAGACTTTAACTTTATTACGACACCTCAGGCGTGTGTGTGTGTTTTATTCAAAATTCTGAGAGTGTAGAAGAACCAGAGCTTCTCTGGAGTATTTCTCACATAAGTCTGTGTTTTTAAACCTTCTCTAGAACACATCATGATGAAGACGAGTGCCGTGTCTCTAACCGTCTGGTTTGCTCAGGTTCTAATGCTCTGTGCTTTTCATGAAAACCTCCTGACCACACAGGAGCTGGACGTCTCCATAACAACCTCAGAAAAACTCACAACAAACCAAGATGTCAGGACAAAAACAGAAACGATGACAGCGATGACCACAACAATGTCAGCAGAGGAGTTGTCAGATTGGACGCCAGGTTTGACACCCACACTGGAGATGAATGGCTTTACGAGCTCAGTGGAGGACGAAAGGAAAAATAGCATGATCAGCACCTCTCACCACAACATCATGAGTCTCACCGAGATGGCTGTCTCTACAAACACCACGGGTGTCGGGACGGAATACCAAGAAACAGGAACAGGCACTGAAAGCACAAGTCTCAACATTCAGGAGACGACTGAGATTTCAACATCTGGAACATCCATCCAACAGGGCCATGATGTCCAAACAACAACATCTACAAGTTGGACAGAAGATAGAACGAGTGATACTGATGAAGCCAACGCCACCATGGTGCCTCTGATTCACTCAACATACAAGACTGATGTAACACTAACTAGCAGAAGTTATGACACAACAGACTACCAAAGTCCAGCTCCAACTACAGCAGGAACCTCTCTGGAGATATTTTCTACAAACCAAACACCTCCAGATGACACCACGAACACCGTCACACCTACAGCAACATCAGGACGTATCAATATAACAGCAACGCCATTCCATTCTACACAAGTTACAAGCGGCTCCACAGAGAACACAGAGGAACCCCTGGTGTCTAGTACGAAGATGATGGACTGGGAAACGGAGGAGAACACTGAAGCTCTCGCAACAACTCGAGGAAATGTGTACGAAAACACGTCAAACACAACTTGGAGAGACGGAATCTGGTCTACGAAGCCTGAAGACACCTGGAGCACCACCACCACCACGACCAAGAACATCTCCACATCAGAGACCGAGACACCACACTGGACAAACTGCTTCACCGAGCATTCATCACCTCAGCCTCGCCGTTTCTCAAAGCTGGTCTGTTTCATCACACTGTGGACTCTCAGTATGATTGCATCCATCTTCCTGGGTCTCACCGTGTTCCTGTGGGTGAGTCTGTCCGTCAGAAAAAAGAGGGCAAGACGCACGGGACGAGGATGGAGGGACAGAAAAGGACAAGGACCAGGAGTGAAAGACAACCTGTGGGCAGAGCTGGGCTCATCTGCCGAGGAGAGAGTGGAGTTCTGGTACACTGACGGGGCCACGGTGGAGGAGGACAAGAGAAGACACAGAGCGAGACAGGCGAGGACGAGGAAGAACGGAGAGAAACAGGTGGGGACGGAGGAGGACATGTGGATCCAGCCGAAGGTGACGCTAAAGGACATCACGGAGTTCTGGTACTCAAACGGGAGAGTGAGACACGAAGAGGAGACACGATGCGAACTCACTGAAGAATGAGAGAGACAGTGAGAGAGAAAGAGAGTGAAGGAGAGAGAGACACACAGAGTGACAGAAAGATGGAGAAAAAGTGAGAGAAACATTTAAAGAGAAAGATAGAGAGATCGACAGAGACAATGAAAGAATCAGAGAGATAGAGAGAGAGAAGGATGAGTCTGTGTCCAAAATAATAAATCCCTGTTCCCTACAAATATCAAACTGCATTATGGGTAATGCATCCACTCTATAGAGTATTTTATTTGAACTCTGATTGCAGTGCATTGTGGGATTTTATAAACACACTGGTTTTTTTTTTTATCAGCATGTTTTCAGGACTGAAGGCTCACAAAATGTACTATGTAGTGAACAGGGCGCAGAATCGAGTGTGCTGTGAGTGTGTTTTCATCTTCATGATGTGTAAAATAACACACACACACGCACACACACACACACACACACACACACACGTACACGCACACACAGCTGCAGTTGACTCTTAAGGAGAATATTTGTCTTTGGCTTAATAAACAATATGTTAATAACTGTGTGCTTTATATTATTCTGTTTTTAATATGTCAAGATTAAAAAGCGTCAAAATACGCATCATGTGATTAAGGGGCGTGTCTGTCTACAACGTCCACAACGCAGGACGTGGATAAACCTGTCCATCATCAGATTGTGGCTTTCGTCTTATTCAAGATGGCTACTCTTGTAATTCTCGTAGTTCTGAAATGAGTTCAATATTTTTGTGTAACATGACAAACATTAAAATATTCCTTTTTTAATATCTATTTACAGACGCATCTAATGACACACATTCCTGCTTCAGTGTGCTAATAAAAAAAAGGTCTTTTATAAATGTATAAATAGGGAGATAAAATGCTCAGAATGAGCTGTAACAGGCGTCGGAGATGGAAGAGGGATTTGGCGGTTATTCGTTTTTTTTCGTCCATGATGTCCAGACGGAGCTGGAGACCATTCAGTCTTTCATCTGATTGGTCAGTGAAATGCAGTTAATTTGCATAAAGTCAAAACCAGGTCCACTTCAGCTCAAATACCACTCAAACAAAACCGATCTATTAAACACAGTATCACTATCCAGCAAGTAAAACCGCTCCAGGCTGCATAACTGACATTACTGGGTTTTAAAGCTGATCATAGTTTTGTTACAGATTGTTCTGGAAGTCAGTGGATATTCTTCCAGATTGTCTTTAATACACCTGACTATATAAATGAAGCTGGAGACTTGTTTACGTGGTCCTGTTGTGGCTTCTGTAAACTGCAGCCCTGATGTTGCAACTTAGACAGAAATAGAAGAGTGGAACTGAAATGGATTTAAAGTTACACATTAGTAGTTCCTATCAGAAATGCACACAAGAGGAACAAAGGTATCCCTTTCACAACATTAAAAACTCACGCTTTCGTTTTCGCCACCCACATTATTAACAACCTCGCTCTAAATGTGCGTGAAACCCTTCGACAGCTCGAAGCAGTCTGATCATTCTCCTCTGACCTTACTGAGGAACCAGGTGGTTCCCCTCTCACTGGGTGGTTTTTCGTTCTGTGTAAACTCTAGAGAGTTATCTGTGAAAATCCCAGGAGATCAACATTTTCCGTAACTCAGAAACTCAGCTTGTCTGGCAACAACCAACACTTCACAGTCGCAGTCACTGAGATCACAGTCACAGTCTGGTGTCCGATTTTAACAACTTTACTGACTGGTGCCTAAGCTGCTGCCACGTAATTGGCTGATTAGATGCACGGGTTCGTAATAAACTGTGCACGTTACAGCAGGTCTGACGCTCGGTGTCATGCCGTTACAGGAAAATGTTCCATGATGGCGGAGTTACTGTTCCCACCCTGAAGTTGATTATTTTCCTATAACAACACGTGCCCAAATGTTTTATTCCTCTTACACCACAGCTGTTTGTTTTCAATTCCGATTGTTTATTTATTAAAGAACGACACGTCATACTCTTTATCTGTTTATGTTGCGAACATCTCCGAAATGTGTTAGTTCCCTGTTATCACTTACGTTATAGCAGCTATAAACAGCTAGATGTTAAAATGTGAAATAAACGTATCGTCATTAGCACTGATGATGCAGCACACTTGCAGAGAGAGAGAACTTACACAAAAACATGTCGGTGTGCAAAAGGAACACTGTGAAAAGAGGAAATGGGCGAGTTGCTTGTTTCTCTTATTTTGTGCTGATGAGTTAAGAGGAAGACATGCAGAAGCTGTGAAATTACCAGCATGTCTCAAACCACATGCGATGAGCTAATATTTAAAGTCCAGATCATTACATCAAACACACTGTGAAGTGAAATCTTAAGAGCTTTGATAAAGTACTGCTCTCTTCAGCGTGTTAAAAACAAATGTGACCATTGTTCAGCTTATAAAAAGAGGGCAATGCCAGCATCACTTTAGGTTATGAAAATGTTTTCTGAATGTTATTATCAGGTTACACTGGGCTTTAAGAGGTGCTGTAAGGAACATTTACGGCTTTCTGCATGTTTCTCAACTGGAAGTAAAGCTGTAGTGTTTTAAAGTGAAAAGAGAAAAAAAAATCCATGTACAGATTTCATTCCAATGCGACGACAGGTAACGAGCTCTCACTCAAGCTTCATCCACATCAGTCTCTGTCTCATCATCAGAGGTAAAAGCTGTTTAAACACGAAGCTGATCTCTGATCACGCTAACATTCTCATTTCTCCCTAATTAAGTCTTGGCCAGTTCCCGCCCACCATCATATGACAGCTACAACCCGGGGAGGGCGAAGTCTAACACATGCTTCCTCTGAGATATGTGAAGTCACCAAACACACCTTTATTTATCAAACTGCTGCTCATGCTGCATCACAGGGCGGAATAACGCACTCAGAAGAAAACGCTACCCGCCTTCTTCTACATACATGAGCTCACAGACGCCGACGATTGGCTAGTGTCACTGTGATTGACAGGAGAGACCGAGTATGCCCCTCCCACCCTGGGAGCATGGCCAATTTTGTTATCAAGGTCGAACGCTTTTCCGTTGTGTAAAACTCTGTCGTTTGTACAGAGTGTGTGAGCGCACCTCGCTGTTCTGATGGTGATGTGACGGAGCAGGAACATTGCTGACATTTCAACATTCTGTATCTCATTACAAGCTGAAGTGATTCTGGGGTGTAACTCTCCAAAGTCCTGATTAAGGCATGAGAAAATCACGCTTCACTAGCGAGGGTTTCGATGCCTTTATGCAGACTGACTGTTTTCAGCACTGTGTTTGTTACACAATGTGATCAGACACAGACACCAAAGCAAGGTTAGAAAGTTTTTAAGTAGAGATGCGAGAGTGCTGTATTTTACTGGCAGAAAAACGCTATACATGAGACAGGTTTTTCCCAGACCAACACACACTGTATAGCACCTTCACACTGTCTCATATGTGACATACATACAGCTAACACTATTCTGGATTACAGGAAGATGAACAGAAGGTGAAAATGTTCCACTGGTTGAAACCCAAGTTAACACTGAGTCATTTGTGGTCAGTGTGAAACACACAGACACACAAATCAGCAATGGAGGCGTCACGTCCAATCAGACATGTCAGCTTCTTAGACTTGTACTTTGATGGAGAAACGAGGAACATGCGAGGACACAGGATGAGGACGAGGCTCTGAGAATGAGAACTGAGCACATTTTCACACTTTACACAACCCTGCGTACATATCCTTCCAGCTTACATGTGCACATGTACCTGAAAATAAATGTAACACACACACACACACATACACACACACACACACACACACACATACATGGCCTCACGTGTTTCAACACACTCAACACCCAGCTTCCCGTCCAGCTTCTTCCTTTTCTCTAAACTTCAGCACACAAAACAGAACGGTGTGTGTTCACTACTGTGTGTCAGGTGCAGATAAAAACACAGAGAGACAGAGCTACAGGGAAGAAACACACACACACACACACAAAAAAGAAGAAAGAGTTAAAGGAAGAGAGGAGGAGCAGGAGGAGGATATGGGTCATTGATAGACGTGTGAGACTTTGTCGTGACAGAAGCGTGTCGGACCTGGTGACGGCGGTGGAAGCTACACTCGCTCATGAAGGTGAGTAACACGTTAAGAGTTTATTCACACAGCAAACCGGTGATGCTGTAAAGTCGATGACGGGATTAGAGCGTGTGCACGCGCCTACAAGCCAGTAATCGAGGATAGATGCATAACATACGTGCTTCAGAATAAGAGCGAGCACTGAAAAGAAACTCAGCGACCTGTGTGATGCTTAAAGCTCAACATTTCCTCTGTAACAAACACCACAAGCTTCAGTGCTTCAGAACAGGTTTGCTTTCTGAGGACTCGTTTCATCCTGTCTGCAGTTAAACGTGGTGGTGAGAGAAGAAACCTTTCACTACACGGTCGACTTGTTTATATGCATAAAGTCTAAAAAGTATAAAAATTGAGGGAGAAGGTGCTGTAGAATTATTATTAACTGCAAACACGAGGAGGAGAGCTGTTACTTTTACACGTCTTCCATCCTGTACAAGCCACAAATGCATTTAGATTATTCATCATAGTAATAATAATAATCTTTTTTTTATTTTATTGCACATTTCTTACATAAAATGCAGCTCAGAAGTGTTTCACGAGGGCACAACAAAGAATTTATGAAGCAGTCATGAAAACGGAGTGTGTAAACGAGTCTTGAGCTGTGAAGCATGCACTGTAGTTTTCCGTCTGTGGAAGTGCTTAAACACAGTGTGGGTTTTTTTCCTCATATTTCTGATTAAACTTTAACCGATCAGCTCAGGTCTAATACTCTAAAGTGATCAAATCTAAATCTAATCTAACATCTAATGACTTTCTAGATATAGCTGAAAAAAAATTCACTCTAATTGTAAGGATATAACGTTTGGTTTAAAGCACATGCAAGCTGTTAACTTTACTTTGTATTGTATGAACAAACGCTGTATGAACGTTATTTCTGGAACGTTGTGACCTGACCTTCTTAGAACCTGTTGAATGTTTACTGAAGGGAACGTGGGCCTTGTTTCGGCTCAGATTAGGATCTGAGAGATCACTGAACACGCAAATTACACATATTACTAGGTCTTCAGTGGACCTTTATTTTGATTTTTCCTTTTAATTAATTCTGTGCATTTTATTGAGTCTGTAGCTAATAAACTGTAAGAAAACTAGTAACTTCAGGAGTTCATGTGTTGTGATGCACAAGAAAGTTATTCATTTAAAAAATTCTGTTTCATTCTAACTGGTTTTGCAGGATTAAGTTTTCACCCCAGTGCTCTGAACACATTTTAATGACTAATCTTCACTTTCCCTCTCTTTCTGTCTCAACTCTCTTACCTTCTGCACCACGCCCAGCTGCACTGAACAAGAAAACGAGAGAGAGAGAGAGAGAGAGAGACGGAGGGAGAAAGAGGAAGAGAAGGGTTGTGTCTTTCCGGCCTAGATTAATTCAAGTTTAACCTCAGAAAACAGCCACAGCACAGAGAAAGGAACTAAACCAAGACTGAGAAGAAGAAATGTGATGGTTATTAATAAAAGGTCAACGTGTTTAAATCTCTGCTGAAGAAACTAAAGCTACAGATGTGATTTTCTAGATATCCTGAAGCTCAAGGCACTTAGCTGAATCCATCACATCTGATCGTGATTCAAAAAAAAATAAAATAAAAAAAATAAAAAGATCTTCACCGAGGTGTTGCACTGAAACAGGATGTACCTTCTTTTCATCACTTTGGTCTTCTCGCTGGCTCTCGGACCTGAAGTCAAGCTCCTGAATGCACAGGAGACAAATGCAACGCTCACGAGCACACCGAGTGAACGGGGCACAGAATTGGTGACAGAATTGGACTCAGCTGATAACAATCTCACTACGGCTGAGGAAACCGTGAGGAACGAGACTGTTGTTGACGAGCAGTTCTCCGACAAGGAAAGTCTTACGACTAAGCCTGAAGAAGTGGAGCAAACATCAGAAGAACACACGATGATGCCCACTACAGAGTTTCAGACCAATCCAGAGCATTCAGCCGTTCCCGATCAGGAGGAGACCACCATGACAAACATCACCACTGAGCCTCCTCAGACCCCATCACCATCTGCAGCCATTTCTGATCCACCAGCCATAAGCACAAAACCTCCAGTTATTATACCTACACCTGCTTCTAATATCATGCCCACCATCACCACCGGCCCCATCACCACCACCACCACCACCGCCGCCCCCATCACCACCACCGCCGCCCCCATCATCACCACCACCACCGCCGCCCCCATCATCATCACCACTGCCGCCGCCCCCATCACTACCCCCACCATCACCAGCACCGACAGCCTCAGTAATCTTAACAGGGAAACCAGCACACGGGACAGCAGCGAGAGCAGTAAAGCCCTACCTGAAAAAGAAAGATCTAAATGGCTAATCACTGCTGTCATAGCGTTGGTCATTTTCTGCATATTAACGACTTTGTGCGTCACGGCCATCATCGTCAAACGCAGGAGGCAAAGCGGCAAGCAGAGCTTCGGATACATGAACGGACAGAGGTCCAAGAAGAAGAAAGGCGCAGAAGATGACGTCTGGGCGGGGCCTGTGAAATTAGGAGGCGGGGATGGCGAGGGTCCAGAGGAAGGCGAGGAGCCAGGAGTGGAGAAGAAGGCGGACGGGGTGGAGGTGACGGAGCTCAGCACGTTTGTGACTTTGGAGGAGAACGGAGGCGTGGGACGGCCGGGGTCACCCGAGGTCAAGCAGTGGGAGGAGAAAGAACCTCTGCTGTACATCGACGCGGAAGGGAAGGAGAAAGAAAAGGAGGCGGGAAAGAGCGGGGATGCAGACGCTAAAGAAGGAGCGGGAAAGACAGACGCAAAAGAGGGGGAGACTAATGGAGGAGAAACGTTCTGTCTCACCACCGCCGTGTGAAATCTCCTCCACTCCTCCACGATTTCACAAACTGATGAGTTCAAAAATATTTCAGATCACGCTCAAGTGAAGAAATGATAATAATTATAACTATTATATTATTATATGATCATTTATAATTATATTATAATGTAATTATTAGTCTATGATGCTAGATACATTATTTTAAATTCTTTTTTTTCATTTTATGCTGTTCATTTTCATTCCACTTTTTTCAGAAAAAACTTGACAAAATGTCTAAAAACTGTATGAAACGTTTTTTTCTTCAGTATTTCCTATGACTTGTTTATTTAGCACAGACCCGTGTTAGCAAACTTTCCGAACCGGGTTCTGCTCCACACTCAGCTATAAAGCAATTTTCATTTTGCAATGTTTTTTTTTAATTGTTTTATTATTTTTTAATTTACTTTAGATGTGAAAAGGAAAAATATATGTATTATAAACTGCTGTAAACGTCACTGAGGTGGGATCAGAACGGAAGGACGCCAGAGCTATAATAATGGCTCCTGCAGCAACACGAGCTGATGTAATTTATCTGTTTATTTGTTTTATATATTTTTACGAAATACAGCCGTTTGATCCAGTGTCATATCTGCTGCTTTATTTATTTATTATTTATTTCTAAAGACCACGCCTTCTGCACGAAGACCTTATTGTCTATTCATTACATACATGTGCAGAAGGCGTGGTCTTTGTGGGCGTGTCTTAAAGACTGTAGACGGGAATGTGGGCGTGTCAATCACTGGCTTTCATATAGTGCATGTAATTCTATAGATTCTGTAGCCAGCAGATGTCACAAGATTACTTTTTATCTATTTATAGTTACCTTTAATGTCCTGCTAAATGAATTCCTGTTCTCACTTGCGTTATAGCAGCTATTAACAGTCGTTCCCTCACCAGCCTCTCTCTCTTTTTCTCTCTCTTGAAGTTAATAACACACAAAAAAAATCATCATATTACATCACGTTACTGAGAAACTGCAAAGGAGCATACACTCTTCACTGTTACAGCTTTACCTCTGACTGTTACAAAGCGCTGACACTGGAGACTCCTTCCATAAACGTTGAATAAATAAACGTACAATTTCCTTACGGAAAAGTTCAGCACATCATCAGCCTATCCACATACAGACTCAAGGACACACCCACTATGTAACAAAAATGTTAAAAAAAGACAACGTACGCGTGACAATGTGCTCGTACGCGGCAAACCTCGGTGTGTTTACGGGTCACGTGTTGATCAGTGGAGCGATTAGCGTGTACCACACATCGGTTTTAAAATAAGATATTAACCGCTTGCACTCACACGCCACACGCAACCTCATTAGCGGTTAGGCTAATCTGTACATATCTGTGAGTGTAAACCGTGCAAACATGTCGACGCTTATAAACCTATAGTCCATAAAATGAGCACAACAGTCAGCGCAGCAGCTCAGTGTCACCACATGTGTTTTAACCAACAGGAAAAAAAAGTGTGACGCTGAAAAAGCAGGACTAAAGTACGAACAGAAAAAGTCGCAAACTTCAGATTCACTCATTGGACGTGTACGTGTCGGCTCTTTCTCTCCTTCTGTATCTTTCTTTCTTTCTTTCTTTCGTGCTGCTTGTGTGTAGAAAACTGTGCTTTATTATGTGCATTAAATCCATTTAAAGCAGGCAAACATACCGTATGTACATCTGTAGCTCATTATCATGTGTTTGGTGTGGATTATACACACAGTGTGTGAGGGCAGAATGTACCACCACAGCGCTCTACACACTGTCTGGGTTTGTTTGTTGAAACCATCCCAGTGTTTCTATGAGTCTTGTGTGATACTGATTTTTCCCAAAATCACCAAAAAAGCTAATAATATTAACTGAGGCTCAGCTGGAAGGTGAATTTTTAGGTGATTCTGCAATAAACAATAAAAACAAAAACAAAACAAACAAAAACAGCGGTACATTTTCAATCTAATCCTTTCACAAATGCGTTATGTAAAGTCCACATGGCCGGCACAGGCGAGTAAAAAAAAATGGCGTATTTAATCACTTTCTAATTATCATCACTATTAACATTATTATCAACATTAAAGTGTTAGATTTGACAAGTCATTAGTTTTAGGTTAAAATGTTTGTCATTTTTTCTCATTCGCCATTGATCAAATTTTTCATGTTAATGAACTCAAAACATTTTCTGTTTACTGACAGAAAGTCCTGAAGGTACAGTGCTGTGCAAAAGTCTTGGCGCCCTGTTTTTTTTTTAGTACAAACTTTGTTATAGATGTTTATTTTCTGACTTCTACATTATTGATTCAGTACAAAAACATTT
>CM075015.1:426073-438193 GCA_037576675.1 Pangasius sanitwongsei | reverse complement strand
CCTCCATGGATCAGACTTGTTTGTCCAGCACATCCCACAGATGCTCAATCAGATTGAGATCTGGGGAATTTGGAGGCAAGTCAACACCTTGAACTCTTTGTCATGTTCCTCAAACCGTTCCTGAACAGTTTTTACAGTGTGGCAGGGCGCATCATCCTGCTGAAAGAGGCCACTGCCATGAAGGGTACTTGGTCTGCAGCAATGTTTAGGTACATGGTATGTGTCAAAGTAACATCTACTTGAATGCCAGGATGCGCTGATTCTTGCATTGTAAATCCAAGACAAATGCACAAAACCTAATTAATTGTAAGCCTGTATTTAAACTGGGTGTGTAATACAAGAGAAATAGATCTTTGTTCTGAGAATCCCTGGGACTAAAAGTAGAGAACATTGATGTGTCACATATTACTATTTTTGTTAACATTGTCTCAGTATTGCTCTTACTATTATGTCCTTACCATATAAAATTTGTGGATCAATATCATCATTGTTTAGCTTATAATTAGAGTGATTTGTCCCCCAGAGCATTAATAAATCTGCCAATAGTTCTAGAAATATATTTACCATTCATTAGATTTGCTAAAGTAGAGTAATCTATATATATAAATTGTAAAAATGTCCATTAAGAATGGATGTAATTCAACCTTATGGGTTGTTGCACTTACCATTGATGTTTGTGTGAGCAGATATAATCTGTGCACGCTACATAGGTCTTCTAAATGAACCTTCAGTTCTACATGTGGTATTTATACCTGTGCAGGACATGGGGCAGGATTTATAGGTCTAAGTTTGTGGGTGTGTGGACAGAATGGTGTGAAAGGGTGGGGTGTATGAATGTCTGAGGTGTATTAGGGTGTTTTTGGAGGTGATGTTTTCAATACTCAGTGGTTTACAATAACCTGACTTAGCTGATGTGGTCATACAAAGCAGCTTGCAATTGGATACAACTAAGCAGTTGAGGGTTAAAGTCCTCAAATCCAGCTCCTCAACTCCAACATTTCAGGGAATACTTTGTGGAGGGCTTCTAATTTCCTGTTTGTACCATATATAAACCACGCACTCACTACAAAGCCATACAGTCTGCTTCCATACATTCTAGTAAGATCTGAGCCTTTGTTACCACGGGATCACTGGATCCTGTGTATGACCTTTGCCTGCCTGTCTCTATTTGTGGATTTTTGGAATTGCCTTTATATTGGCTTGTTGTGGATTAACTGTGTACCTACCTTTGCCTGTGTCTTGACATCAAACTTTGGAATTGTTTTGGATTCTGAGTACCTCTTACCTATCACGTATGACCTAGTTCTGTTTTTGTATTACGGCTTTGACTATTGTGTGTGTACTTGCAATAAATTCCATGCACATGGATCCAAACCCCCTCTTGAGTCTACCTTTTTACAGCAGTGCTGTTGAAATCTAGATTTTCAAACCTTACATATTGGTATGTTTTGCTTAATTATTCATCAGTGCTATCAGATTATCTACTGGAAGTTTGGTGTAAAATGCTTTGTCTCACCTCAGAAAAAACACGAGTTATGATAATCTAAGCTTTCTTTAGAACCAAAGAAAGAAAGCAATAGCCGCTATGTAGCAGTTCTCACTTCTCACTGTAAGTCTTGTGGGGTTTCTTGAGGAGGTTTTCTTGAAAACCTCCTCAAGAAAAAGGAGCAAATGTAACCCATAAGTTTATTGAACATGCCACTCATTACCTGTTTTTATTTTCAAGAAAACTTCAGCAATATTTCAGAATATTTTGCTTCATGATACTTTTATTAGGCTTTGAAAAAAGACAGTTGCAGCACAAATGAGCGCTAAAAGTAGATAGTAATAATACACCCTTACTAAATGCAGATAGTAATAATGCACCCTTACTTTAAACGTTATAATAGCTGCCATGAATATGAAATTTACAAACTACATAACTGTAGAAATACTTTGCTTCATGATACTTTTAGTAAGCTTCCAAAAAGGCAAAAGGCAGTACAAATGAGCAACTCAAGACCTGTAGCTTTGCAAATGTTGCTCTGGTTGTGAAGGCTTGCATCGAGGAGCACTCCCATCTGCAGCAGCATGCTTCTGGGAATCAGGCGAGCATTCCGGGAGACGTATATGTTCTCCAGCTGTGCCTCCATGGCAAAGGGCTTGTACTCAGTGCACGAAGAACCAACCAAACCGTCAATGCACTTTACTTCCACATTATAATACAGCCTTCCATGATTGAGTGAACAGTCCAGATTTTTTCCAGAATTCAGTAGAACATTACATACCCCAAGAAAGTCATATTTTAAATTACCGTCCTCGTCCCACACCTCCAACTTCACACTGCTGACCTGAGTAAGGTCCACAGTTCCAAGAGGGAACTTGTGGTTCCATTTGGGCGAGATGTTTTCTTTGATCACGGACGTCTGGCCATGGACAGTTCCATCTTTCCACAGAAGCTTCACGAACGCATCCGTCTTATGGAAGTAATCTCCATATAAACCCGTGGCTCCAACCACAGTTACGGTGACCTCTGCATATCCTTTCTTAGTGGGGCAGCAGTTGGGGGCCACACCCGGTTTGTCCTTACATGGGCTTGTATCGCTTTTCAACAGAGCCCTCTGTAGGATGTAGTCCTTGATAGCATTGCGCAAATGCTCTCGGATTGGGTTTTTCTCTGGCAGCAACTCATGAAGGGGCTCAAGCGAGTAGGAAAGCACCTCAGGGTGAGCGGGCAGAGATGAGACCCACTCCTTATAGGCCTTTGGGTCATTATTTGATGAGAAAAGGAGGTCGACACTCTTAGTGTAGCCGCCAATCACATCTGTTTCCCTTTTGGAGATGATAGAAACACATGTTTTTGGAATAATCTAATATTTTATATAAACTTGAAGTCATTTAAAAAAGCTGAACCAAGTGTTCATCCAGGCACCTTATTTATTGACAGTTATTTGCAACAATATCAACCATAAATTAGATACAGAGGCAGCAAGATACAAACCTGTCTCTGAAGCTGCTAGCAAAGCTCTTTTTTCTCAGAGTCTTGTCCATGGCCTGCTGGCACTGTTGAGCCTTGGGATTCAGGCTTGCAGCCATTCCTATACTGACAGAAGCCTCCACGTCCAGACATGTCTTCACTTCTTCCACACTCAGACCCTGCAGGGACGCCTGGCACTCCTTGATGCTGGTCACAGAGCGAACCTCTCCACCCAGAGTCACCTGCACAAAGCCACAGTGTTTCCAGTCAACAAAAGCACATGCGAATTCATTCTGAAACTGTTCTTTTTTCAGTACTTTAAAACTGAGGTGGATGAGTCTGCTCCATACTCTACTGTGGAAAACTATTATCTCCTTTACCTTGTGATATAATGAGTTCCAAACTTGTCAATCATCTTGAAATAGTGGTACTTTGTAGACTCATTATATATCTCAGGGAGACTTCCGAATTCATTAATTAGTTCTGGGTGCAGGAGTGGACGGCTCGAAACCCTGTAACTAGAAAACAAAGATAAATGATGATGTATTTGTATAATTATATATAAATCAACATATGGCTTTGCCAAAACACATTTTTTCACATCGTACCCGTAGTATCCACATGAGACAGCATGGCTGGTGAAGCTGAACTTGTCTTTTTTGGTTTTCTCCATTGAATATTTAGCCAGCTTGGAGTTACTGCCTGCCAGCATCAGTGATCCCTGGACTTTTGGAGTTACTATGTGCAAGCCTACGTTCCAGTTGTTCTCAATAGAAGAGGTGCTGGCAGTGACCAGGTCCTCACTGGATTGGTAGACGGAGCTGGACAATTTCATTCTGCACCTCTGACTTGGTCTCCAGTCCACCACAGAAACCGGAAGCTTCTGCATTTGACCTCCCATGTAGGGGTTTTTACACAGAAAACAGGACTTGTCCTTCTGGAGCCAGGAGCTCATGTCGAGGGCGAAGGCCCCTTTCCGTTGCATGGTGGTGATGTCAAAGCCTTCTCCTGCCAGGTTGGATCCGGGAGCAAAGTCCACATTTTGACATTGAGACTCACTCACACTGGAACAATCCTGGCTGGTTGAGGAAGGGAGATTTGCAGCAAACACGGCCCAAATCAGAAGTGCCTGCAACATGGTTGGATTTGTTGTATGTCCAGTTCCTATAATCAAAGAATTGTAAGTAAGTGAAGTTAGTTAAAGCTACTTCACTGCATAGCTGTAACGTATACTTACTATACGAAAGGGTTGCCACCTTTTCAACATGCCAAAACTTAACACCCCTGTGCCCCAACACACATTTAAGGTCAAGATTCTACTATAGTTACCCCTACCGTTTCTTCCAGGTATTCATTAGTCGGAGTCAAAGACAGATGTAAGTGCAATTGAATTTTATTTAAAAACTGGCAAAATCCAAAATACAATAAACCAGGAAGCAAAGCAAGATCAAAAAATCAGAACAGCAAACATAGAATCAAAAGGCTTGGTAAGTCAGGTAAACAAACACTAAACGTTACTCTGCAAAAAGTCATTGTGATACTTTGTGTATGTATAGGGCGAGAGTATGATTGAGAACAGGTGTGCTGTTAATATTCAGGTGAATGGGAATGTGCTGGTGAAGAGAGGTGTTGGCGATCGTAGTCTGCGGCAGCCATGTTTGTAGGCTGCGGTGTGTTCTGGGAAGTGGAGTTCCTGGTAGGTTCCAGCATTGGTGGGACAGAAGCCCCTCTCTACCTCTGTACCTCTCTGTCTCTGTCTCTGTAGAGCTACATGTGCTACTCCTGAGATACCAGTGATCCTGACCCCTTCTGCTCTCAGGACCTGCCTGATCCATCCTGATGCCCTATTTCTGGTTGGAGTTCTCATCGGTTGAGATCACTTTCTGCTGCTGGGGGTGGCCCCACATGGACGGCCTGAAGATCATTGGGATTGCTGGGGATGGTGCCGCTTGGGGCCGTGGAGATGGCTTTGGACTGCAGGTCATATGGGTAGTTGTACTGTGATGGCTTGGGTCTGTGATTGCTGTGGTGGCTTTGGGGCTATCCAGTGTCACCCAGATGAGGATGGGTTCCCTTTTGAGTCTGGTTCCTCTCAAGCTTTCTTCCTCATATTGCTCTCATATTCTCATATCTTAGAGAGGTTTTCCTTGCTACCATCGCCTCTGGCTTGCTCATTAGAGATAAATTCATACATTTACAATTTATATCCTGAACTTATTCATCTCTGTAAAGCTGCTGTGTGACAACGTCCATTGCCAAAAGTGCTATACAAATAAAACTGAATTCAATTTAATCTTGTAGGGGCCGATGTATTGGGCACTGAGCTTCTTGTATCCCTAACTATTATTCAGATCTCAGGTGGACAGTCACACATGGTCGCCTGTCTGAAGGGCGTTAGTTGCATGGCTGAGTGGTGTAGGGAGTTCTGTGCATACTCAGCCCATGAGAGAAACCGAGCCCAATCATCTTGGTCCTCTGAGAAGAATGTTCACAGAAACCGCCCAATCTCTTGATTAGCTCATTCTATTTGTCCACTGGATTGTAGGTGGTAACCTGTTGTGAGGCTTACTGAGACTCCCAGCTTTTCCATAAAGCTAGACCAGACTCTGGAAATGAACTGGTTGCCTCGGTCACTCACAATGTCCTCTGGTATCCCAAAGTAGCACAACACATGGTTAAATATTAGTTCAGCAGTCTTGAAGGAGATGGACAGGCTAGGCAGGGGAACCAGACGTAGGGATTTTGACAATCTGTTAATGGCGTCCATAAGCACTATGTTTCCTTCTGACTGAGGTCAGTTATGAAGTCTATGGCAATGTGGGACCAAGGACATTGA
The DNA here is from genome assembly GCA_037576675.1 of Pangasius sanitwongsei. NCBI lineage: Eukaryota > Metazoa > Chordata > Actinopteri > Siluriformes > Pangasiidae > Pangasius > Pangasius sanitwongsei. The sequence continues at coordinate 432,401 of CM075015.1, read as the reverse complement.
GGTGCTGAGGCTGTGTGTAAGACACCTTTGCCTGATCGCAAGCGGTACTTGAGGAGATAAACTTGTGGATGTCTGTGATCATGGTGGGCCACCAGTACCTTGCCTTCGACAGGTGGTAAGCTCTCTGTGTGCCAGAGTGCCCGGTAGCTGCTGTTGTGTGTGCCCAGGTTATGAGTTTGCTCCTCAAACTAGATTGCACACACCTGTGTCCTGGTGGACTCCCTCCTGTTTCGTAAGAACTATCACTTGTGATATTGATTAAGATAGGTTCAGGACTCAGTTCCTTGTTGTCAGAGAGGTGCAGATGGGACAAAAAGTTAGCCTTGGTATTTTTGTAGCCGGGTTGGTACGAGAGCATGAAATTAAATTGGGCAAAGAACAAGGCCCATTGAGCTTGGTGTGAGTTCAGGTGTTTGGTGGTTTTCAGGTACTCAAGATTCTTGTGGTCAGTGAAGATAGTGAATGGATGGGCTGCCCCCTCCAGACAGTGATGCCACTCCTCTAGTGCAAGCTTCACAGCCAGCAGTTCTCAATTCCCTATGTCATAGTTCATTTCTGCTAGGGAAAGTTTCTTGGAGTAGAAGGCCACTGGGTGGATCTTGGGCTTGTCTCCAAACTTTTGAGAGAGCAGTGCTCCAACTCCAGACTCTGAGGCATCCACCTCCACGATGAAGGGCTTATTGAGGTCTGGGTGTTTAAGGATGGGAGCAGTGCTGTATGCGGTCCGGAGCTTCCTGAAGGCCTCATCTGTTGCTGTGTTCCACGCCAACCGCTTGGGTCCCTTCTTCAATAGGGTCGTGAGGGGAGTGGCAATGGAACTAAAGCCCCTTATGAACCTTAGTTGAAGGTTAAAAGTTAAAGTTAAAGGTTAAAAACATTAGATCATGAGATCCTTTTAAAAAGACTGAATCATGTCGTTTGGTTTCAAGGATCTGTGTTGAAGTGGTTTGCCTCTTACCTGACGAGAACCTTTTCGGTTAATATAGGGAATTGTTTTTCACCTCATGCACAAATATCTTATGGTGTTCCCCAGGGGTCCATTTTGGGACCTCTTCTGTTTGCTCAATATATGCTTCCCCTTGGCTATATTATCCAGAAACATAACTTATCATATCATTGTTATGCTGACGATACGCAGCTTTATTTTCCTTTTAGCACAAGCAGCAGCTGTGCCAAATCTATTTGAATGTCTTAATGACATTAAATGCTGGATGGACATGAATTGTTTTGCAGCTAAATAGTGGTAAAACTGAAATATGGAAAATTGGTCTTGGGTCCACCGGTCTCATCTGCTGGTATTGTTAATCAGTTAGGTACGCTGTCTTCCAATGTGTGTGATTGTGTCAAAAACCTTGGTGTTATTCTAGATCCTTCATTGTGCATTTATAAGCAGATTAGTGCTGTTGTCAAAAGCAGCTTCTTTCAGTTGAGATCTATTGCTAAAATCAAGAAGATGCTATCTAAGCAGGAGCTGGAAACTGTTATTCACACATTTATAACATCAAGGTTGGACTACTGTAATTCTCTTTATTTGGGGCTGCCTAAGAATGCTCTAGATCGCCTGAAAATGGTCCAAAATGCAGCAGCCAGACTTTTGACTGGCACCAGGAAGCGTAAGCACATTACTCCTGTGCTTGCCTCTAAACAATTTCTGCATTGAGTTTAAAATTTTATTATTTGTTTTTAAAGCTTTGCATGGGCTTGCTCCACAGTACATATGTGATCTCCTTACTCCAAATACTGCCTCAAGATCTCTTCGATCATCAAGTCAATTACTTCTCTCAGTCCCATGTTCACATTCCAAAACCAAAAGTGACCGGGCTTTCTCAGTGGCTGCTCCCAGGCTCTGGAATAGTCTCCCTTTTTATATAAGATAATCCTCCTCTATTGCTAAATTCAAATCCTCTTTGAAGACTTACTTTTATTCTTTATCTTTTAATTCGTTCTGAGGCTGTAAAATTTCCATTTGTCTTCCGGTATTTTACATTGTTAAATGCCTTGTGTATAGATTTGGTTTCAACTTCAGTTGTTTTTAAGTGTGCTTTATAAATAAATAAACTCAACTAAACTCAACTAAACTAAACTAAAGGCCTTGGTGATGCAGGGATTTAAACTTGCAACCTTTCAATCAGTAGCCTAATGCCTTAAACAAATAACTGGGAAGGTTTAGAAGGTTTGAGAATGACAAAAGATTAAAAAGAGAGGTGTTCATACAATCAACAGCTTATAGCCTTTAGAACAAAACCTAGACTTATTGTTTAACATCAGGGCCGTGCACAGACATTTTGGGGACAGGTGCATTTTGAATATAGAAATATGAAATATGACATGTTGGTAAAAATGAAATGATGCTTTTATATATATGAAACTAAAACCGCCAGGAGGTGGCAGCAAATCACTGTCTTATTAAGTGAGTCATTGACTCATTCATTCAACCGATTCGTTCAAAACTCTGATTCATATAAATAAATATATATACAGTACCATTTCATTTTTTCCCAACATTTCATATTTCTATATTCAAAATGTTATATTTAAAACATTATTCTATGCAATTGTCATGCCACCTCTGAGCTGCATTAAACAGTCTGTGTAAATACATCTAAAAGCTTCTGTGCAGCTCTGCAGTGCAACGATGGATTTTGTTGATACTGATTTCATTTGATTGGTAACAGCCCTATAGTGTCTTATTATTCTAAATTTCATTGAATTTATTGATTAAATTTAAGAATTTGACATCAAAGATGACACATTTAATAAGGTTTGAAAAAAAAAGCCCCTGGAAATAAATGTAAGGGTCAAATATCGCCCCTTAATGGAAAAGTTCATTTCTGTCACTGATGCACAACACTGAATCTGACTCATTTAACAGTTCCAGCATAATAATGAGAGGGTGCCATTTTTTTCGCTTCACCCCCCAAAATGTCCGTGCACGGCCCTGTTTATATTAATTCTTATATCTCATTCTAATACATTATCGTTTCTATAGTAACAGCTCATTCACAGGGACTTTACAGCAGACGCTCCACATAAACCAATTAAAAAACGTGTGTAATCGTTGATCTGTAAGGAGATGTTTATGTAATATTTATGGAAGGAGTCTCCAGTGTCAGCGCTTTCTAAAAGTCAGAGGTAAAGCTGTAACTTTACATTTTCTGACATCTTCAGGACAGAGGAGTTTATGCTTTGCTTTTAAGTTACTTTTTTTTTTGGCTTATTAACTTCAAGAGAGAAAAAGAGAGAGAGGCCAGTGAGGGAACGACAACAGGAACTAACTTGTTTCGCTGGCGTTCCATTTTTTATCTTTTTTTTTTTTTTAAATGATAAATTGCTGTGGTATAAGAGGAATAGCAGTGTCTGAAATTTTTTTCTTCCACCTGCCACAGTGGCAGCTTTTTTTTTTAATTTTTTTTTTTATACCAGCCACTCAGAATTTCCAGCAGCCATCCCACAAAAACAGAAACTAACAACAATGTTTTAAATTATATAATTGATGTAAACAAAAAAATATATATATTTTTTTTAAATTTTAAAGTAATCATAAAATTCAGATAAGTTTAAAACACGTAATTATTCAGTCATACATAAGAACACATCAGTCCTTTCCCTTTACATGCAACATGACAAACAATCGTACAGAGAGGGAATAAGGTTTTTCAGGTAAATCTGCAGAGTTTACTTATAAGAGTCCTTATAAGAGTTTTTCATTATTATAATAAGTAATAAAATTAAGTTTCAGTTTAAAAAATATGTTTCTTAATTTTAGTTACTTGAGTACATTTAAAAATAGCAACTTTTTTTTTTATTTTTTATTTTTTACTTTCAGTTCAGTCAGTTTTTTGCTGAATATTTCCACTTTTAACTGAGTAAACTTTTTTACACATACCCCCCGTGTCCACACTTTCTTTCCTGTTGGAGGCTGAACACCAGGGAAATGTCTCCACGTTTTCAAAAAGAAAATTAATGATGTTTTACAAACTTCCAGTGAAAAAAACGAACCTGATGCGAACAACTGTTTTCACGCACTGCAGGTCAGCAGCTGCTCTTGCTGAAAGCGCGGTTAATCCAGACGCACGGAAATTTCAGGGGCGCGGCTTTTACACACTTAGCGGTAATACAAACGAAAGCAAAAGCTCCTGCACAAGCAAAGCAAATGAACTTTTATACAAAATGATCATTTTAAATAAATAAGTAACAAACCGACACAACAATCGACAGCGTTTCGGAGTATCCAGGATAAAAGTTATAATCCTTTACATTTAAAAATGGCAAAATTGTTCAAGTTTAAATAAACGCTATAAAGCATTAAGCCAAATAAAAATAAATTTACTAAGAACATCTTTTAAGAAACTATTATTATTATTATTATTATTATTGTTGTTGTTGTTGTTGTTGTTGTTGTAAATCTAACCATAAATAATGTAGATGGTTCATTTCACAGAGGAAGTCTGACACCAAAATATTAGTATTTTACTTCATCTTAATGCTGAAGTAAAAGCACATTTCAAATCTAAAATCACTAAAATCACTGACGCTCCATTGATAATAAACAGATTAACAAAGATAAAAGTGTGTTATCGATAAATGAAATGATGAGGAGATGTTTATGTAACATTTATGGAAGGAGTCTCCAGTGTCAGCGCTTTGTAACAGTCAGAGGTGAAGCTGTAACTTCAAGTTTTCCGACATCTTCAGGACAGAGGAGTTTACGCTTCTTTGTGGTTTCTGGTTAACGTGATTTAACAAGCTGCATATTTTAACTTATTAACTTCACGAGAGAGAAAAGAGAGAGAGGCTGGTGAGGGAACGACTGTTTACAGCTGCTATAACGTAAGTGACAACAGGAACTAACTTTACATTCCACAACATTAAATGCAACTACAAATGGATAAATCTAAAGCTGTGGTGTAAGAGGAATAAAACACTTGGGGTGGTGCTGTTACAGGAAAATAATCAGCTTCAGGGTGGGAACAGTAACTGTGGTATAATGCTGAAGTCAGACGTGATAAAAACACGACACTAAAACGCTGACGTGCTCCTCAGTTGTTCTCCTCCGCTTCTCTGTGCAGCGCTGCATTATATTCAGGGTGGGGTGTGTGTGTGTGTGTGTGTGTGAGAGAGAGAGAGAGAGAGTGTGTGTGTGTGTGTGTGTGTGTGTGTGTGTGTGAGAGAGAGAGAGAGAGTGTGTGTGTGTGTGTGTGTGTGTGTGCTGTGAATGCAAGTCAACAAAAACAGGAAATCCACAGTCACACAGGCAGGAAATGCTAAAATCACAGGCAGGTTTAATATAAAGTGAGACACTTTTAAATAAATCATAAAGAAAAGGTATAAATAAAAACATATTAAAGATCTTTGTCTGTTATTTCAGTAATTCATCAGTAATTCATCAGTAATTTATAGGAGCATTACAGCCACTAAATGGCTGTCTTATCTAATCTAACATAATCTAATCTAATGTGATCTAATCTAACGTCCACCACACTGTCACTTTACTCCACATGTAGTCAAAGTTTTACTGATGAATTTAATTTTATACAAATATTTTTATTTATTTCAATACAGTCGGTACAAAACACTCAGAGGAAACAGTTTAGGACTGATCACACCTTGCGGTTCTAAATCACACGTGGTTAAACTAAGCCGAGCGTCAACAGACTGCATCAAAGTAGAACATTGTGTGACTTAACATAGCGAGTGTGAAGGAGGCAGGCCGGCTGGCTGCACTCAGAGATTCCAAATTGTAGACCAAAGGACAATGAATTGTGTAGAAGAAGATGGCTGTGCGATGCACTGGTTAGATTACACTAATACAAGTGCAGGGCTTTCATTAGCCTTGTAGCTCCAGTGCACAACTAAAGAAGCAAACTTCACACATAAATTGAATCCATTTGGAGTAAAGAGACATTGTGGACATTTTATTTTTCAACATGATTGTGGCCAAGTTTGTATCTAACACACAAGGCCTCAGCGTACTTCCTGCGGAGACGATGTTCCACTGGCTTCCACGAGCCATATGACGCAACTGCAGAGCAAACAGATATCATGAGGAAGCTTCGCTCGATGAACACGCTACGCAGCTGAGCCTGTGATTGATCATTATGAACAAGGTGTGTCAAGTAGATTCATTCCAAGATGGCAGGCAGTCTTCTTCCAGTAGTCGTGGAAATTGTTGTGAAATTTTAACAGTGCCACCTGCAGTACTGGAGCACACGTACATGAAGACCAACATGAAACCTCAGAGAGCATTTGCAAGATTTTAAACTCGTGGAGGTGATTTTGTCTTCAGGCAACCCTCGCTTTAACACCGTCTCCGCATTAATGTACAGCG
>CM075015.1:408136-423085 GCA_037576675.1 Pangasius sanitwongsei | reverse complement strand
ATTCCTAAATGGTAAATGCCATATTTTTGTGGAACCTCTTAAAATAAAGCTGAAAGTCTACACTTCCATCACATCTTTATTGTTATATTTCAAATCCATTGTGGTGGAGTATAAAGGCAAACTCACAAAAACTCTGTCACTGTCCAGATACTTCCGGACCTGACTGTGTATATATATAAACCCCAAACCAAACCAAACTTATCATGGACACCATGAAATGTAAGTTTATAAGAAATTCTCATAAAATTTTAGGAAAAGTTGTTAAGTGTAAATCTGATAAAAAGAAAGCTAATGGAAATTGTTAATTTTAGGAATTTTTCCCTCACAGGTTAAATCACTGATGATGATGATGATGATGATGATGATGATGGTGATGTTTGCTATCTGTAACTCTGCTTTGATACAAATTTAATTGGATTATTCCACCTATAAGAACTGCATAATAAAATGAAACCGTGTGTGTGCATGTGTGCATGTGTGTGTGCATGTGTGCGTGTGTGTGTGTGTGTGTGTGTGTGTATAAAGAAACAGTGGATCAGTTCCCTCATGGCCCACAAGGTGTAGATAACGGGTCACTTCTCAGGCCCATGTTCGGTCTGTGTATTTAACAAAGTACACAGTTTCAGTCTGGGTTTCTGGTTTATTTATAATAAAATAAATAGAGTCTGATTTTTAAAAAATATTTAATCCTAATAAAGTAAGAGTTTGATACCTGCAGCGTGGAGAAGACAGACAGTGAGCTGTATGCAGACAGAGACGGGTCACTGTGAGAGTTTGTGGAACCTGAGAATAAAACAGCAAAGTGTTTTTTCTCACACAGCTGAAGAGTTAACACAATAAAACACTACACAACTTATATACAATTTATATCCTGTAAGTATTTATTTATTAATATTTCTATTTATAAACAGTTTAATTGTATAACAGAATTAGCTTGTAGCTCAATGTGTGTATGTTTATATTTGTCTATGTGGACACAGTTTGGAGGAACAGACAGGAATCCAAGCAGAACCTTTTTCAGAAGTTAAGAAGCCTTAAAGCACATTTTTACCATTTAATACTCCTAATAATTATTATACTAATATTACTAATAATTACACTAATGCTCCTAATAATTATTATACTAATATTACTAATAATTACACTAATACTCCTAATAATTATTATATTACTACTAATAATAATAATAACAATAATATAGTTTACAAAGTGAACTACTGAATAATAAAAAGATAATCTTTATAAATTAATAAATTAATAAATAAATAAATAAGAGCATTTGATAAATTAAAATTTATCAAATAATATTCAGTAAATAGAATTTAACAGATAATCTCTGAATAATTTATTATTATTATTATTATTATTATTATTATTATTATAACAACAGCAACAACAACAACAACAATAACAATAATAATAATAATAAGTCAGAACTGCTATTTTACAGTAAAATGGTATGTAATGTATAAATAAATCTCTGAGCTGCTGACCCGAGCCGTTGCCATGGTGAGGATGATAGACAGGCGGGTTGAAGGATGTGCTCAGCGGTGTATGAGTTTGAGAACAGGAAGTCCCACCCCCCGACCTCTTCTGGTTGCGTAGCTTCTCCTCCCTCCTCCACTTAGCTCTCCGATTGGAGAACCACACCTGTCAATCATCCATTAGAGCATGGGTCAGTGGGCGGAGCCAGTCTGATTCCACTGATGAATTATTTATTAACTCACAGAACCAAAGAACTGAAAAGAAAAGAGCTTCATATCCACTTTATCATCTGTTTATACAAGGCTCATGTGAGGTCCATAAGAGATCAGAGACGGGTTCTAACCTGGATACGAGCTTCAGGAAGGTCGATTTTGGAGGCCAGTTTCTCTCGGCCGAAGACGTCGGGGTAATGAGTCCTCTCAAACTCTGAGAGAAAGAAACAGGAAGTACAAATTTAACATGAAGAGGAGAGGAGAGGACTGTGAGGAATGTTCTCTCCGTGGGCTCTAAATGAAGGAGTGAGAACCTTTCTCCAGAGCATCGATCTGCTCCTGGCTGAAGCTCGTGCGGTTCCTCTGCAGTTTCCTCTTCAGCTGGAGGTGAAGCTGAGCCTCGTCCATGTCGTCCCTGTCTCCCTGCTTCCCCCTGTCTCCTCCTCGTCCTCCTCTTCCCACCTTCCTCCAGTTCACATCCTCCACACAGCCTTCTGATGCAGACAGACAGAAACAGGGTCTTCTAGGTTCTACAGAAGTTTTATAAACGTTCTAGTTATCCTGACTGAAGAACACGACGGTGATTAGGATAAAGAATTGAACAAACATTAGCTCACACAGAACCTTACAATATGTCCAAAGTTTTTTATATTCAGTCTGAAAGGGAACGGACATGAATTTAACAAAAATTTAAATAAAGGAACCCAGACAGATAAAAACACTAGTGCATGAGAACCACCGTCTGAACATGAACAGTTTCACAAAACAGCAGAATACACTCTTTAAAAATGTGAAAGCTTTACAGTTTCCTCGTTTGTCGCTCTGACGGAACCCTTAAAGTTTGTATGTAAAACTCTACAGAAAGTGTTTCTGTGTTAAAGAGATTTCCAAGTAGAGCCATTTTTGAAAGCTAAGAACTGGATTAACCAGGTAAGTGTGCGGCACAAACTCCAAATTATTGTTCATTATTTTCTCCTTAATATCTAGAACCTGTCAGGAGCTTCACATTTAGAACTGTCTCGGTACTTAGAACACGTTTAGAAAAGGGGTCTTTACTGTTTCTTTAAGGATTCGTTGGATAATTAAGAGTTCTCCACCTCCTATTTGGAACTAGTTCTGATTAAAAGATGTTCTATTGCAGGGTTCTACATAAGACCTTTAAAGTGTTCCCCAGAGGGACAAAAGAAGAACCATCAAAGCTTCTAAATGTTCCAAGGGTATATATCTGTATTTTAAAAAAAAATCAAAATACAGATCAATACAACTTTTAATGTATAATTCTGTCTTTATATGACTTCAAATGTCTCTCTCTCTCTCTCTCTCTCTCTCTCTCTGTGTCTGTGAGTGTGTCTCTCTTTCTCTCTGGTTGTCTCTCTCTCTTTCTCTCTCTCTCTGTCTCTCTTTCTGTCTCTCCGTACCTGTCCCATGCTGTGTGATGGTGTTGTTCGGATGGTACCAGGTATCGGGACTCGTCCAGTCAGAGGCGTGTTGGAGATTCAGCATGTTGCGGTCGTAGTACGCGACACTTCACCTGTCTCACCTCCTGTCTCACCTCCTGTCTCACCTCCTGTCTCACGTCCTGTCTCACCTCCTGTCTCACGTCCTGTCTCACCTCCTGTCTCACGTCCTGTCTCACCTCCTGTCTCTGTTTAAACTGCCAGAGACAGGTAATAGGGACAGGGGAGACAAAGAAAGAGAGGAAATATTAGCATTAAGGTGTGTGTGTGTGTGTGTGTGATTAAATAACAATTAAATATGCAATAAGCATCTAATATAAAATAAAACAAAATCCTAAATTAAACATATTTGAGTTAATTTTTTTTATTTTGCTCTTCATTCTTGTTTTTTTTTAATCTTTTATCTGATGTATCAGTGAAAAACTTTTATTTATTTTGTTTTATTCTAAATCTTGTGACAGAGTCATCACCAACACCATCACCAACACCATCACCATCACCATCATCACTGAAACCAGCACTAACACCATCACCAACACTAACACCATCACCAACATCACCATCGCCAAAACCAGCACTAACACCATCACCAACATCACCATCATCACTGAAACCAGCACTAACACTATCACCAACACTAACACCATCACCAACATCACCATCGCCAAAACCAGCACTAACACCATCACCAACATCACCATCACCAACACTAGCACCATCACCAACACCAACATCACCATCACCATCATCACTAAAACCATCACCAACATCACCAACACCATCACCAACATCACCATCATCACTAAAACCATCACCAACACCATCACCAACATCACCATCACCAACACTAACACCATCACCAACACCATTACCAACATCACCATCACCAAAACCATCACCAACACCATCACCAACATCACCATCATCACTAAAACCATCACCAACACTAACACCATCACCAACACCATCACCAACATCACCATCATCACTAAAACCAACACTAACACCATCACCAACATCACCATCACCAAAACCATCACCAACACCATCACCATCACCAAAACCAGCACTAACACCATCACCAACACTAACACCATCACCAACACCATCACCAACATCACCATCACCAACATCACCATCACCAACATCACCATCACCAACACCATCACCAACATCACCATCACCAAAACCAGCACTAACACCATCACCATCACCAACACTAAGACCATCACCAACATCACCACCATCACCAAAACCAGCACTAACACCATCACCAACATCACCAGCATCAACATCAACACCATCACCAGCACCAACACTGAACTTGAGAACAACAGCATTTTATTTTTATTTTAAACAGAGAGACGTTAATCCTTCTCACTTTAACATGAGATAAAACAGATTTGAACTCAAATGTGCTGTAACTGAAATTATTACTGAGATTTTACTGAATTCATTCTTAGAACATTTTCGTCTGTTCATCTGTTCTTTCGTACATTTGTACATTAATACTGAGCTGAGATGAAAGGATGAAGACTCACCTGGTGGATGAACGAATGCTGGAAGTGAGAAAGCCACTGTGTACTTGTCCCTCTGTCTCTCTATCACTGCACTCATTCCTCTGTCTCTCTATTACTGTACACTCATTCCTCTGTCTCTCTATCACTCTGCACTCATTCCTCTGTCTCTCTATCACTGCACTCATTCCTCTGTCTCTCTATCGCTGTGCACTCATTCCTCTGTCTCTCTATCACTCTACTTTGTTGATGTTGGACTGAGAGATGGAGAAAGAGTTAGACAGAATGAAAGAGAGTAAAGAGAGAAGGCGTGGTTAAGAAACTTATCTGTAGGCACTCAGAGAGAGAGAGAGGGGGGGGATGGAGGGAGGGAGGTTGGGATGACACACAGAGTCAGTGTCAGTGTCAGATCTGCACTTAATGCCAGTAAAAGGGGGAGCGACGTATTTGATGAGAGAGAAAAATAAAATGGCTGAAAGAGACGGAGCCGAGGCCAAAGATCACCTGCAGCTATTTACACACACGGTCCGCTGAAGAGACGAGTGTGTGTCACAGCTGGACATCAGCAACGCCTCACAATTACACAGCTGGCCATCATACGGCGTCTCCAACACACACACACACACACACAGAGAGAGAGAGAGAGAGAGAGAGAGAGAGTGCAAAACCTCTGAACCACAACGTCCCTCCTTGTGTCTCTCCTCTGCTGCTCTCTGTCACAATCGTGACGCTTCATTTACATATTTTATTGGATTAACTCAGAAAACCAAAGAGCTCATCATACAGAAAAATACCAGGGTACAAACCTGAACTCCTCAGACACAGAACAAGAGAGAGAACGAGAGAGAGAGAGAGAGAGAGACACACACACACACACACAAGGAGAAAGATAATAAGGACAGAACTGAAGTTTCAGCAGTTTAATTAGTGCCAAAACCATGTGGACTGTTTGTGTTTGTACGTCTACGAGAGGTTCTTTACAGACGCATGTTTTATTTACTCAGCAAATCCAACACGCTCGAACACGTGCAGATTCACGACAGTTCACACGACTCGAGGTTAATGTCAGGGTTGGGGGCGGAGTTAGAGCTTTATGTGAACGGTAAGCTGATGGGACTGATTCCAAATCACTCTTTGTGAAATGATTTAATTATTCAGTGTGATGAATCACAGACGCACGACCCATAGACCCCGCCCTAACCCCGCCCTGACCCCACCTTAACCACGCCCTAACCCCGCCCTGACCCCACCCTAACCCCGCCCTGACCCCACCTTAACCACGCCCTAACCCCGCCCTGACCCCACCCTAACCCCGCCCTAACCCCACCCTGACCCCACCTTAAACCCTGCCCTGACCCCCACCCTGATCCTCACCTTAACCCAACCTCAACCCACCCTGTGTGTGTGTGTGTGTGTGTGTGTGTGTGTGTGTGTAAATGATTAAACCACCGGACCGCAGTGTAGAAGTTGAGGATGAGTGCCCTGACTCTACCTCAGTAAAAATATTCAGTAAGCTGGAGTAAACAAAGGCTCGTACAAAAATGAAGCGTCTCCGTTTCCTCCATTGACGGCATGAACTCCATCTAATTTGAAAAAGAATGTTGAGGTCAGTTTAAATAATTTGCTAACATTAACTGGGTATATTTAACTATGTTAGCCTGTTTTCTTCGCTAGTTCCAGGTTAGACCAGTAGCTAACATAATCGGCTCTTCTAAAAGTTTTAAATGTAATAAAATGAAAGCAGGACAGTAACTTTATTTCATCAGTTAACATTTACTTTGTACTTTTTAATACTTAGATGCATTTAAAAGTATCTTTTTTAAAAATTTCACTTGAGTACCTTTTGGCGGGATACTTTATTCATGGAATAAAATTTTGACATATTATCTATACTTTCATTTAAGTATTTTTTTCAGAACTTTGTTCACTCCTGTTAAATTCCAAACCCAAACGCCTAACACCTAATGTGTAAACCCAAACGTCTAATCCCAAGCACTTCCCGAAACCCAAACACCTAATCTGTAACGCCTAAACTGCAAGCTCCATTAAAAACAGGCTCACTGATGGAAAAAACAATAATAGCTTCTGCTGTTTTTAGATTCTGTATATATTTTAAAATAAAATAATTTCTAATTAAATAAATGTATATTACTTCCTCTTTAAAAACAGACTGTGATGTGTGTGTGTCAGTGTGAGTGTGTTTGATGAAGTGCACTAAGCCAAATCACTTCACTCTTTAACACCTTTAATACAGTCCATTCTGAGCGACTGTGTGTGAGATGTGAAGTGTGTGTGTGTGTGTGTGTGTGTGAGATGTGAAGTGTGTGTATATGTGTGTGTGTGTGTGAGACGTGGAGTGTGTGTGTGGTTAAAGACCTGCCACAGGTCTTTACAACCTCCACAGGGTTCTGTTAAAGTCCATTATTAAAGGTGTAGTGTGTCCTCTGACCTCGACAGAGAGAGAGAGAAAAAGAGAAATACATGGGAGAGAGAAACACAAAGAGTGAAAGAGAGAGAGAGAGAGAGAGAGAGAGAGAGAGAGAGAGAGAGAGGACGGACATAACGAGGACATGGCTGAGGAAAGCGGGATGGAAACAGGCGGAGGAGAAGGAGGGTGCCAACTTTATTTATTTACGGTTGATGGAACCACCCCTCTCTCTCTCTCTCTCTCCCTCTCTCTCTCACCCCTACCCATCTCTCCTCCCCACTTCTCTCTTTCATCCCCCATCCATCTCTCTCTCTCTCCCTCTCTCTCTCTCTCTCCCTCTCCCTCCCTCTCCCTCTCCCTCTCTCTCTCTCTCTCTCTCCCTCCCTCTCTCTCTCTCCCTCTCTCTCCCTCTCTCTCTCTCTCTCAGTCACTTGCTTTAAAAGATTCACAGAAAAAGACAATGATATGAAAATGAGGATTAGGATTTAAATTGAAAAATATTGTGTGTGTGTGTGTTGTTTATATGTTATGCCAGCTCACTCAGGACTGTGTTGAGAAAAAGTGTATGAAAATGTACAGTCAGTTCCAAAACTATTAGCACCCCTTGAGAGAATAAAATGCAAAAAAAAAAAAAAAAAAAATTCAAAGAAGAAGTAACTTTATCCTTTTCTTGCTCTACTGATGAGTGCAAAATTATTGGCACCCCACAATATTTACAATTCAGGCAAACAAATTATTGTCCTCTGTACCTCTGATATAAGTTCCTCTCAGTCTTGAGAAACTCTTGTGTTGTTTTTGACCAAATATTCAGTTGCACATGTGAAAATCTCTTCATCATCCATCGCTGTATAAAAAAAAAATAAATCAAAGAACTTCTAACACAGAGGTTGCACACATCAGGTAATAGATATAAAACACACACACACGACTCAGTTAAATATGACATTAAATAATCAGGAGCAAATGTACAAAAGTTTTAAAAGTTGAAATGTTGCCAGAATTTGGACCCATGATCCATGTGATATTTTAGTTCAAACCTTAGTTGCCTCTGCCAGGAGGTTATGACTTAGCTGTAGCTGTAGAGCTTTGAACAAGATGATGAGGCAAAACACACATCTTACAAAAATAAACACAGAAGATAGACGAGTGACACAAAACTGAACGTGTCGTTCTCCAGATGTGTGGCGTAATGAAACCCAGGGTGAAGTGAAGAGGACGTCTACGTGCACAAACCGGAGACTATAACGGAACTTTAAACCTTCTACATGGATGAAGATGAAGATGAAGTGGATGAAGATCTTCTACACGTGTCTCCAATCCTGATAAACATTACAGGAAGACACTCAGTGCTGCCATTTTCTGAATAAATGTTTTATTAATGATGGAGGTGCCAATAATTTTGCAAACAGTGTTTTACATATGTTATGTATTTCATAAGTTCATTTTTGCTCATTTTTATGGCAACTGTTCTGGAGTTAAGTGTATGTTTGAGTGTGTGTGCATGCTAAAATTATGTTAATGTGTGTGTGTATGTGTGTGTGTGTGTGTGTGGCTATAAATTTGCACTGCTTTAGGCCGTTTTTCAGTGTCTTGTTAGTTCATCCCTGTCACCCCCCCGCCGCCCTCCCTCGCCCCCCCTTCTCTGCTTGAGGGGAGGACAGGTCGCCATGGAAACCATGCCTGGACAACTTACCGTCAAATCTTAACGTATAAACAATTGCACATACATGGAGGTGTGTGTGTGTGTGTGTACGCCAGGGTATTACTGTATTTTAGGCACACACAAACACACACACACACACACACACTAACCAACACGAAGGTCAAAGGTCATTCAAAACACAGAGGAACAGCTGTTACGACTTTTTAAAACATTGAATATGAATTATTTCTTGAACCAGAAACAGCTTCTCTCTCTCTCTCTCTCTCTCTCTCTCTCCCTTTCTCTCTTTATATACATGTGTTGGGGTCCTAAAGTCTGAGAGTGAAAATGCTTCTATTTTGCATCCTTTTCTAATTTATTACAATAATTTTCATTACAAATTATATCACTGACAACAACTTGAGTGAAAAGTAGAATCTTTACATGAATTTCGGAGTTTCTTAGTATTCGATTCGTCCCATTTTTGCTTTAATGACAGTGTGACTCAAGCGGGCATGAACTCCACACGTTTGTGTAAAAACCTGATGGTCCATTTTAGATCAGATCCATCGGAGTGTCGTCTGATCACACACTTCAGAAACAGAGATTAGACATGAGGAAAATCCGACCTTTTATACAAAATGGATAACCTGCTCAATATCACGCACTTACTTACATTTAAATCAGCAGCTAGAAATAGTGCAGATGTTGATCATTTACTTTCTTTGTTTTCTTTGTTTTAGATATTTTATCTATGTCTGGTCTCTCTGTCTGTCTGTCTGTCTGTCTCTCTATGTCTGTTCATCTCTCTCTGTCTGTCTCTGTCTCTCTCTCTCTCTCTGTGCTGTTTTGTGCCCCAGGCTAAACAGTGGTGTGTCCTCCCTCCCTCCATCTCTCTCTCTGCTCTCCTCTATCCAGCCCTGTCACTTTCAATCTCTCCAAACAAGCAGACACACAGCCTGAGGGGAAGAACAAGAGAGAGAGAGAGAGAGAGAGAGAGAGGAGGATGTAGATAGAAAGAATGAGGTGATGGAGGTAAAGAAGAAAAGCAGGTGCTAGCTTTTAAAGTTTTGTCTTTTACATAAATGACACTCTTAGACAAATAAAGGTTCCTCAGGTGTCTCTGAGTGGTTAACAGGTTCTAGTTTCCTAAAGGGAGGTCTGCGTCTTCTCTGAAAGTGGAACTTCCTGTTGTAGGGTTTCCCACAGACCCTTGTGAAAACGCATCTTTTTCTCTATGTTTTGGCCTTTTCCTCCACACTGAGATGGCAGTTTTGTCCAGTGGATACGGAGCTTTTCGAAAACGTACTCCCAAGTGGATAAATTTCAAAACGCCATTTTCGCATCGTAGTGTGACTGAGAAAACGAGATATTCAAAAACAACGATTTATGTTTAGTCATGTGATGCAGTCATGTGACCCATTCAACTCAAAACAAGCACCTTTATAGTCTTGGGTTACCCACAGCAACAACTCCACCACCTCTTCGTCTGTCTGTTTAAAAAACTCGACATCGCCGCATCTGCGCAGTATAGGGATGTGAGCGTTTTCAGACGTTTCGGTGTGGACGAGTAATTTTTGGAAAACGTTTGATAACGCCAGTGTAGACGGAGAGCGTTTTAAACCGAAAATACAGTTTTCAGATCTATCCGGATTGATGTGTACGTAACCTTAGGAAGTTAAGACCTCCTTAACTATCCAATCAACCCTTCACAGCAACTTTGGTGTGTGCCACACAAGCCCTCCAGCGCCACCAATAGGGCAAAGTAGTACATACGTTTACGATAATAGCTCTATGCTGTAGTGATGCGATTCCACTTTCCTCCGAGTCTTTGGGTCAAGCCGAGTTTAACAGACACCACGATGTTCATTTCTGTCATATTGCCATTTTAAATTTTTTTTAAAAACATTTTTTCTCTTCTTCTCCTACAGACTTTTTCCAGCATCACCAAATTTGAATCTGGAAAAAGTTGTTTCTTTGATTTTTGATATATGGGACAGTTTGTCCATAACACGCAAACGAATTGGATGATGAAGCCACCAAACAAGAAGTGAAGTCATATCTCAGCAACTCTGTGACGTATTCTGACCAAATGTTATAGAGAACTGAAAGATATAATTTGCTCATTTGTTAAACTGCTCAGAACTTTTGAACTGCTCAACATCAAATCAAGATTCTTATTTCTGTTGATTCTCTTGAAGATTCTGAATGTTGGTGATGTTAGGAATTTGTGATTTCTGTGAAAGAAAGTTGTTTCTGTGATTTTTGATATACAGGACAGTTCGTATATAACGCTCAGACAAATCTGATGGCGAAGTCGGCAGACAGGAAGTGAGGGCATATCTCAGCAACTTTGAGACATATTTTAACCAAACATTTTAGGTCACTGAAGGACCTCATCCTACGGGTCTCCAAGAAGGTTTCTCTAATTTCACCTCTAGATGGTGCTATAGTTTGCAAATGTAAAACTGCTCATAACATTTGAACCACTTGACATCAGGCTCGTTTGTGCTGAATCCCTTGAAGAGGCTGTTGATCTTTTCAGTGTGGCCTGTATCTGACATTAGTCTGAACAGATCACGCTCCTAAACTGACCCACATACGCAAAGGGGCAATGTGTCACGTGATGCGTTCAAGCTCGCTGTAAAAAAGGGCACGTTATTCAGCCGCTTCTTTGGTTCACATCCTTGGTTTCTTTAAATTTTGCTTTTAAACTTTCCTTTGGCACTGCAGCCAGGTTCTCCTACAGCCGCGTTTGGCCATTTCTTTTGAGATCTCTTCAAACAGGGAGCAGTTGCGATGAAAATATCAGATTCAGTGTGTGTTTTGCTGTTCACTTGCCATCCAAGTAACAAATCTGTGTCATATTTGAAGAAAAAGATGGATTTGGGCCACTTTTGTCTGCTGTGTGAACGTAGCCTAGAGATCGACACTGACCTTTTTCCACCTCTGGCTCCGGCGTGTTGCGGCTCTGTCCGTCATTCGTTCGTTCGTTTGTTCCTGCACGGCTCCGTGCAGCCAGACTTTTTGTGCCTGATGTCCCCACACTCAAAACCAGTGCTGGTGAAGAAGAGTGTAATTGCTGTCTCCATATTTGCACTTAAAGTTCACCTTCAGTGTCTCATCAGAACTGCTGAGAAACATAAAATCATAAAGTCTCTGAAACGATGTGTTTCACTGCAGTGTTTTTACAGTTGAGCATTATCATTTTAATGGAGCTGGTGAACTTCCTGAAGCGGGCCAGCTCCTTCATCATAACTTCATTTTGAACAAATGGAGGCTGGAGGCACGTTAGAGATGACGATGGTACGTTAGAGATGACGACTCGTGTTGCAGATGTGTACAGGAGGGGAACCTGCACCATATCTCCGTTCACCCATAGTCCATTTTCAGTCAGCATGTTGACTAGAGCTTGTTTTTTTCAGAAACACCACACCACCTCAGAGGTAGGCCCAGGCTGCTCAATACGCGGTTTTGAAGCACATTTTCAAAGCAGTAGTGCTTCGAATCAGTGTCCTGGAGCCTTTTATCAGACAGTTGCTATATTTTGCTATAAATATCAATAAAATGGAATGTTGATGTTGTCATTTAGCAGGTGTTAACATCCAGGCTGTAAAGTCTAAAAAGGAGGGTTTTGCAGTGATGAAGTTTTTGAGAGAGAGAGAGAGTGAGAGAGAGAGAGAGAGAGAGAGACAGAGAGAGAGAGAGTGAGAGAGAGAGAGAGAGAGAGTGAGCTAGAGAGTGATCTGGGGAGACAGAGAGAGAGAGAGAGTGAGAGAGACAGAGAGAGAGTGAGAGAGAGAGAGAGAGATGTGTTTCTTGTGAGTTTCATCTCTCACTCTGTGTGTGTTCTTTAATGAAAATAAACCCAGGAGAAGGAGTCTCCGGATGGGAATAACGTCGCGTGCATCCTCACCCTTCCTCCGTACCAGCGCAGAGGATACGGCAAATTTCTCATCGCGTTCAGTAGGTTTCAGCTCCGGACCGTTTCTGCATCTCGTCTGTTTTTATTATTTATATTCTGTACGTTTTTCATGTCTGTCATGTGACTGAACATCATCATGCAGTGAGACTCTGCCACCTCACTGGGGTGCCATAACTTTTGCACTACTGACATGAAAGTAAGATTTCAGTCATTAATAAAAGTGTGTGTGTGTGTTTGTATTTTTTGTGTGTTGTGTTTTTTTGTGTGTTGTGTGTGTTCGTTCTATAGACCTGACTAACTCTACAAAACAAAAATACAGCTCAATTCTGCCTTATTTCTCTGATGTCTAATTTCACAGACTTTATGATAAATTCTTTAAAACTTTTATTTCATAAAATGGAACAATCATCATGATCATAAAACTGTTCTGACAGTTAGAAATAGTATTGTGTTGAAACTGATACTTTCAGAAATGTTTGTTTTAGAAAAGTGCAACAAAAGTGAATAATAATGTACATTAATTTAATATTTCCATAGTAGACGAATATTAAACATTTAATTTTCATATATTTAATCAGAATTATAAATTGCATTAAACCCATTATGTTTTGATGTGGTAATAAAATAAGTATTTTTAAGCACTGTAGTAAAATGTCAGTGGTTTTGTTTGCAAATGGTTTTGGGGTTTTTTTTGTCCCATGAAAGAAATATAAAAATGTCTCCTAAAAAAGAAATAGGTTTAAAATATAATTGAAAAGAAATGATGCAACGCAGGAAGATGAATGTAATAAAGAGACTACATCCTCTATCTAAAATAATCATTTTAAATAGTCTTAGGTTTTATCAGCGTGTATAGACAATAGACACAAAGCCCTTTGTATTTTCTGGCATGTTTATTTATTTTCTTGTTATTTTTGAAACCATCAGACCTGTGTTTTTCTTTTCTTTTTTATTTGTTTTAGTTGTTTGTTTTGGGTGAGTTTACTTTTTTTCGGGTTGGTTTACTTTTTTTTTTTTTTTAGGTGAGTTTACTTCTTTATTTTAACTTTTTAATTTTTTTTGGGTGGGTTTACGTTTTTTTGGTTTTTTTTGGGTGGGTTTACTTTTTTTGGGGGTTTTTTTTGGGTGGGTTTACATTTTTTGGGGGTTTTTTTTGGGTGGGTTTACGTTTTTTGGGATTTTTTTGGGTGGGTTTATGTTTTTTGGGGGTTTTTTTTGGGTGGGTTTAAATTTTTAGGTTTTTTTTTTGGGTGGGTTTACGTTTTTTTGGGGTTTTTTTGGGTGGGTTTACGTTTTTTGGGGTTTTTTTGGGTGGGTTTAAATTTTTTGGGGTTTTTTTTGGGTGGGTTTACGTTTTTTTGGGGGTTTTTTGGGTGGGTTTACTTTTTTATTTTTTTTGGGCAAGTTTACTTTTTTATTTTTATTGGGCGAGTTTCCTTTTTTAACTTTTTTGGGCAGGTTTACTTTTTTGTTTTTTTTGGGTGGGTTTACCTTTTCTTTTGAGTGGGTTACGTTTTTTTTTTGTTTGTCTGTTTTGGGTGAGTTTACTTTTTTTCGGGTTGGTTTACTTTTTAATTTTTTTTAGGTGAGTTTACTTCTTTAATTTTACTTTTTTCTTTTTTTTTGGGTGGGTTTATGTTTTTGGTTTTTTTGGGCGAGTTTACTTTTTTATTTTTTTTGGGCGAGTTTACTTTTTTATTTTTTTTGGGCGAGTTTATTTTTTTGGTTTTTTTTGGGCGGGTTTACTTTTTCTTTTTGGGTGAATTAACTTTTTTTTTGAGTGGGTTACGTTTTTTTTGTTTGTTTGTTTTTGGTGGGTTTACTTTTTTTTGCGTGGGTTTAGGTTTTTGTTTTTTTTTATGTTTTTGTGGGCGGGTTTACGTTTTTTGGGGTTTTTTGGGTGGGTTTACTTTTTTTGGGAGGGTTTACCTTTTTTGGTTATTTGTGGGCGGGTTTTCGTTTTTTTTGGGCGGGTTTAAGTTTTTTTGGTTTCTTTTGGGTGGCTTTACTTTGTTTTGGGCAGATTTACGTTTTTTGTTTTTATTTGGGGGGGGTCTACGTTTTTTTTGTTTGTTTGGGGTTGTTTGTTTGTTTGTTTGTTTGTTTGTTTGTTAAGGTTATTTATGTTTGTTTCTTGGTTAACAGTCCCCGGGCTCAGTTTACGAGTTTACGGAGCGGTTTCAGAGTTGAAGCAGCTGGTGAAGGACTTGGAGATGTTGGAGAAGATCCTGCCCAGCCTTCTGCGAGCGTTCTTGAAGACCGACCCCGAGGCCTTCGATTCTC
>CM075015.1:395277-408036 GCA_037576675.1 Pangasius sanitwongsei | reverse complement strand
TCAGTGTTCAGGAGCGGCTTCGTTACACGCCATGTTTAAACTCAGGCCTGGATTCATCTCAGCTCATCTTTCACACCAACAAGTCTGGCTTTTTAATCACCTCCATTATTATTCACCCATCATCATCAACATCAACAACAATAATAATAATAACAATAATAATAATAATAATAATAATAGTAGTAGTAATAATAATAATAATAGTAAGGGTTAGAGGAGCTCACCTGGCATGTGATCTGTAAAATACAGAATGAACTAAAGCACCTGAAATCTGGGTTTTTGTACCTTCTCCCCCTGTGACGCCATAGACTCACCTTGTGACGTCACAGCCCCCCCATTCTCTTACGGCTTTACGTTCTAAATTCTAAAAGATGATGATGATGATGATGATGAAGATTTTTTTTTCTCCTCTTCAGTGAATGAAACAGAATAAACTTAAAGACTTGTTTGGATGTGTTTATTTTTCTCTCTCTGTCTGCAGCAGATGAAGCACATCATCATCTTCATCATCATCATCTTCATCATGTGATCATTTCATGCTTCTGTGTAAAGCGTTAATTAATTCCGCTTTAGCTAAAGCTGCATTTTCCTTTTTTTTTTTTAACTGAGCCGTATAGGAGGCGGGCCCAGTGTCACTCATTTGGCGCGAGAGCCAATCACGTTACGGCTTTGTTGCACCATCAGCCAATCACGTAGCAGCTCCACTCTGTCCTGTGTAGCTCAGTGCTGCTGAAGCGCGAGACGGTTTATTGCTGCAGGGACGCCGTTAATAACAAATTTTATATTAGCTTTAAAATCATAAAGTCACTTCAGTAAAACTTGAGAAAATAAATTAAGTAAAATGGGAGCAAAATGAAATAATCAGCGCGTAAATATTATTTCAGTGTTGTGGTGATATTGTGTAAATAGAGCAGAATGTGTTCGTGTCCGCCATTTTGTCTCTCACACTGACCTGATTTAACAACATAGCAGCTTAGCATCATTAGCATTTGAATATTATTTCATTATTATCATTTTTATTTAGATATAAAAACTGATTTTTATGCATGAATGTTTTAATTAAAATTTTTTTTTTAATTATCATTTCTCTCAGAGCTCCAGTCGCTTATAATTTTTGGCGATATAAATGTGGTATTTCTTCCTCTTATTAATTTTCATTTCATTTCATTTTCCTCATTAATTTGCCTTTTTATTTAAATTATAAAAAGAATCAATATTTCTGTTAGTCTGTGTGATCCTGTATGGATCCTTATAGCAGGTACAGAGTCGGGAAAATGCAACGAAAGAAAACTCCAAGATGGCGTACTCAAACAAAGGAACTAAAACTTTTACTAAAACTGGACAAATAAAATGTCAAAATGGCGCAGTGTCCAGTGCTTCCATACTGCAGAATCACAGCGGAAGCAGTAGATCCTCTGGGTATTTCTCACCTACTGTTTTATGAATACTGAGAATTCGGACAGAATTTTGGCGTACTGCTTTTCGCCTGCTGTGTAGTAGGGTAGTGAGGACATTCGGACGTGGCCCATGATTGTATGCATTGTGTTGCTGCCACATGATTGGCTGATTAGATAACTGCATGAACGAGCAGGTGTACAGGTGTTCCTAATAAAGTGCTCTGTGAGTGTCTAATTCTTTTTCAGTCTTATTTTCCATTTTCTTTTCTTTTCCCCATTTTACTCTTAATGCAGATAAACCCCTGACATACCATACAGGTCATCCCTCTACAAAGGTGTGACACAGAGCTGCGTCAAAGGCGGGCCTTAAGTATCCTGTCTGCCAGGTGCAGGCAATCCAGGTTAATCAGCCTGGAGAATTCTGGGTGACTGAGTTCTCCTGCACGGCCGCTCTAACTGCTCTCACCCTCTGCTGGCTGCCGGCGGTGTAGCAAACCCACGTTTCCATTCAATCTCAGATAAATACTCTGTTGTGTGTGGTTTTGGTATGCTGGGTGTGTTCTCGTTTACGTTATAGCAGCTATAAACAGTCGTTCCCTCACCAGCCTCTCTCTCTTTATTCTCTCTCTTGAAGTTAATAAGAAAAAACACAGCTTGCTCCATCAATTTACCGAGAAACTGCAAAGAAGCGTAAACTCCTCTGTCCTGAAGACATCGGAAAACTTAAAGTTACAGCTTCACCTCTGACTGTTACAAAGCGCTGACACTGGAGACTCCTTCCATGAATGTTACATAAACGCATTGCTCCTTACAGAAAACTTCACATTCTATAGAAACAGTAACATATTCATTATAACAAGCGTGTTAATTATAAATAAACCTGCACCACTGTCAGAGCTTCTGAACTAGAGAATTAATCATCACCTCCTGTCCAATCACAATCCAGTATTTTAACAGTTTTGTTGAATCCTGGCTTCTTGCCTCCAGTGAGATTTTTCAGTTCTTGTTACATAAACAAATAAGTAAATAAGGTTTCTGTGGTGATTTTCAGAATTTGATTGGCACATTAATTCCCCTAAATGGATTTAATCTACATTTTGTTTCAGATTCTACATTTTTCAATAATGGGGAGATTTGATATCGGGCTATAGTTGGACAGCTGATGAGTCAATTTCAGATTTTCCCCCTCATAACCAAAATGAAACAGGCCAAAATGTTAAGTAATGAGAAAATTTCATTCAAACTGTCACGGTTAAGTAAAATCATAAATATTCAATAAACTTGACCTTTTTTTTTGTTCTAATAATGTAGTTTTTTTGGCTAAACTTCATTGTAATGGGTTTCTTCTTTTACACTTGGTAAAATTAGAAAATAATATTAAAAAGAAGGCAAAATGGATTGAGTAATATTTGTGACTTTCTATTTTCTCTGAAAGAAAATATAGATTTAATTGTAACAGGAATAAATCTGGATTAGCTCAAGGAGCAGATAAGGGTTCTTAGAGTTCTGCTTGGAAGCCTCCATGAAAGAGAAGACCTCTGTTCCCCTAAAGAGACAAACATCAGGGACACAAATACATTTTTTCCTTTTCTTAGAGACTCTTGAAACGTGTGTAATTAAGTACTGCGGCACTGATATAGTGAATAAACCATCCAGACTTAAATTCATCACTGTATAAATACACACTTTTAATATTAATCTCACCGTAGTTACTGAAGAGTGTGTTTTAGAATGAATAACTGAATAATAAGATGATAAATGGAGCATGTTTTCGAGGTCTGATTGTGAAAGTGTGAAGGTGAAAGACAATAAAACTTGTAAGATTTCATCAAGCTGGTATGTAATAAAACTACACCATGTATTATTAATCCCATTCACACAGAGAAGTCCAGAAAATGAAGAGAACAGGAAACAGACTTGGGCTCATTTGCAGTGTTTCTCATGCAGTCTGCAGTGTTTTTCCCACTAAAACACCTGTTTAACATCATAAATAACTCATTTATTGTGTTAATGACTTGAGTCAGCTGTGCCAAAGCTGCAAAAACAGCCCAATGTGCAGTTCTGTGGTACCTCAGGAAAACTCTTCTAGAAAATTCTACGGAAAGTGGGCTAGTCAACTCTTAAGTGCTGAAATATTTGCAAAATGTGTATGATTATTATTGTTTTATTGTTTTTAGTGAGTACAAATCTACTAACAGGTTTAATTTTGAATCTATGACTGAGTAAAAATTGAAAAATAAATGAATAATAAATATAACCCCTAATTTGGTGTGTAGCTTCCAGGTAATTATTGTCTATGTGGTCTTTGGAGAAAGGACCCTATTTAGGTAGATATTTATGTGCCTTATTCCGTGTAGCGTTTTGTGAACCTGAAAAATATATTCAAAAGCAAATGTAACAATATTAAGGCAGCATTCTTTAATGTCTAATTAAATTTGTGTGTGTGTGGTTAATACTTTTGCAACCGCTGTTAACTACAACTAATGCTAATAAATCTATTTTAATTGTTGCTAAGATAACTAGCCTAAGCTAACAGGCAGTGTTAGTCAACCACTTCGAAATAAATCACTTAAGCTATGATATCTTTATTTAAATTATATAAAATTTACAAGACTTAACAACTCATCTATACTAACTAGTGCAAAGATAGCGAGTTGATGAATTTTAGTCAGGCGAACACCGGAGCTAACCCGGGGGGGGGGGGGGTCCTTCAGGTTGCGAGTTGTACAGATGCGCGCGCGCACACAAACACACACACACACACACACGCGGGCACGTCCCGTGCGCTCGCGCCGCATCAGTTTCAGATGCGCGTTCGCGTGTCAACGTGGCGTCTCATAGCCAGTCGCGTTCACGATTCGGACAGGACCGCCCACTGCTGATCTGTGATTGGTCACTGTGCGTGTCAGTACGAGGGTTTGGGAGTGACGTGTGAACTCAGGACCGCCCCCTCCTGCGCGCGATTTAAAGAGGCAGAGTGCCAACGCGACACGAAATAATAAGAAGTGGCGTGTTGCGGACTGAGAGATAAAAGCTCGCGACTTTCGGTGCGTTTGCTTTGATTTTTTTTATTTGGAAAATATTTAGATTTTGATCATATTTACTAGAGTTATTAATCTGCATACAGATAAACATTAATTGTGTTTTCTTCTCGTGTTTTTGCAGCTTAGTTTGAGTTTGTGTGAAAAGTTTCAGGGGCGTTTTGTCCTTTTACAGCATCTTTATGATCTAATTTAATTTTAATATAGTGCATGATTAAAACAATAACTGCTTGATTAAAAAAAAAAAACCACACATTTGCATGCTTTACACCTAAATACTGAGTAACTGTGTGTGTTGAAGACATGGAGTGAGATGTCGTGATTTATTCTCCACTTGTCAGTGCCAGAATTAAATTCAGTTAAATTTATTAAATCTTTTTTTTTTTTTTTTTCTGTGGCTTTCAATCTGCTTGAACAAAACTGACACTTCTGTATGACTACATTTATTTACATGCACTAATCAGTCCGTAAAAGTCATTTAATAAGGTTTCACTAGGGAGAGAATCAACATCAAAATCTATAATTAAAGTTTTTTTTTTTGTCTATTTCTGTCTACAATTGAGTGCAAAAGTTTGTGCACCCTTAGGACAACCTTACACAGGACATCGGAAATGTCTGATTTATAGAAACAATAAATAATTGTCTTTATAGAAGACAGTTAATGCATAAGGTTGCACAAGTAAGTACAATAGACAGCGTATGTAAAATAATTTATAAAGTTTCTATCGGTTTGTGAAATAAAATATTCTCTTAACTTATATATTCACCTTTTAACTTAATAACCACCTTTATAACTGCTTTCATATCTTCTAAACCGCTCGTAAATCTCCATATTCTTCTCTCTATGATCAGTGATTTCTTTTTTTTATTATTTTACATTTATTTATCAAACTATCCTTCTTTCGATTTTGGCTAATGTATTGGATTATCATCCTCTCATTATTGGGGATTTTTGTTTATGGTGATAAAAACCATAGAGTGTTATCTATGCAGAAGTGATGGGGTGTA
This sequence comes from Pangasius sanitwongsei, assembly GCA_037576675.1. Lineage (NCBI taxonomy): Eukaryota > Metazoa > Chordata > Actinopteri > Siluriformes > Pangasiidae > Pangasius > Pangasius sanitwongsei. The sequence goes on along the minus strand of CM075015.1, from coordinate 402,590 downwards.
CAAATTTTCGCACACAACAGTGTAAGCAGCATTACATCAGGTCTGTGTGTGTGTGTGTGTGTGTGTACAGGAAATGCAGTTGTTTATCCTCTCGGTGTGTTTGGCGCTCGGCCTCGCCGTGCCTCCTCAGGAGAAACGCGTGCACCACCAGCGTGAGCTGAGCGACCACGCCCACGACGACGCTCAAGGCTACCAGTACGACCACGAGGCCTTCCTGGGCAAAGAGGAAGCCAAGACCTTCGACCAGCTGACCCCTGAGGAGAGCAAAGCCAGACTCGGGTACGCAGCCGTCCTCACAACGCCTTTCGATCTAGAACGTTCTTCCTGTTTCCGCTGTAACTCCCCGTGTGTTTAATTTCCATCTTTCAGGAAAATCGTAGACCGCATCGACACGGATAAGGACGGCTTCGTTAGCCACGCCGAGCTGCACTACTGGATCAAACACAGGCAGAGGAGATACATCGAGGAGAACGTGAACAAGCACTGGAAGGAGTACGACCAGAACAAGGACGGCAAGATCTCCTGGATCGAGTACAAGAACACCACCTACGGAACGTTCCTGGGTGAGGATCACGCAAATGCCGAATTCTGGCGTCCGAAGGAAAAATGGTGGCCTTGAATTTCCTTGAATAAAAAAACGTCTTTCAAAAACCTCACATTCTAAACAACTGATCATTTTGAGTTACATGCTTTTGAGTCGTGATGCAGTGATTTTGTTCTTTTTGGGGTTTGTTTTTTTTGTCCTAGATGATGAGTCTGAGGATCTGGAAGACAGAGAGTCGTACAAAGCCATGCACGCTCGAGACCAGCGGAGGTTCAAGGTGGCGGATAAAGACGGAGATGGCATCGCGACGAGGGAGGAGTTCACCGCGTTCCTCCACCCAGAGGAGTTCGAGTACATGAAGAGCGTTGTAGTGCAGGTGATGGGTCATGCAGAAGCACGTTACCGTAGCAACCACAACCTCTTGATCGCTGATGTTAGCTAAGCTGACAGGTAGCATCCTCACCGTCATCCTCTAATGACCGTTTATTCGTTCGGTCCCAACAGGAGACGATGGAGGACATCGACAAGAACGGAGACGGCAAGGTCAATTTAGAGGAGTACATCGGTGAGCTCTAGAGTAGTGTGAGAGAAAACAAACGTGAGGCATCACGTGCAGACCTGAGCGAGTGCGTAACTCGGTGCTGTGTGTTCTGCAGGCGACATGTTCACCCCTGAGGAGGGCGAGAGTGAACCCGAGTGGGTGACCACGGAGAGGAAACACTTCTCCGAGTACAGAGACAACAACAAGGTGTGTGTCATCACCTGCATCAGGAGGAAACTCACTGCGTAAAAGACTGATTCAGAATCGCACACTGCTCACGACACACACAAAAACAGCAAACAGATAAAAAAAAAAAAAAAGAGAGAGAGAGATTACAGTGAAGGAGGCGTGGCCTTTATCATCTGAGTAAGTGAAGGAGGTGTGGCCTCTGTACCTGTCAGTCTAAGTGAAGGAGGCGTGGCCTCTAATTTGTCGTAAGAAATCCTTCGCTGCTTTAAATGAATCTTTTCTCCTCATTAATCATGTACTGAGATGCAGATTGTATCAGAGAAAGTCAGACAGAATGGACAGAATGGAATGAATAAAAACTTATATAAACTATAAAAACACTATTAAAGAGAATTCAAAATGAAATAGTGATATTTTCTACTTAATCGAAACTTCAGATTCAAGCCTGCTGTTAATAACTTCCATCTTTTTATGTTTTTTTAATAAAATTGTTTTCTGTATTTCATGAGAGGAAAAAAACACTTGCCAGTCACGTTTAATATTTAGATTTTTCATTTCTAATAAGCAAATCATTTTAACGCTTAAACATTCTTCCACGTTAGTGATAATCAAATCATTTCAAAGATCCTCTGTAAGGCTGGTTGCAGTAGCTCCGCCCCCTCCCTATGCATACTGGAACGTGATTGGTCCTTATATTTTAAAGCCCTGAGTTAAGTTAGAGGTGTGACGATCCGGATCCATGCATCGATTTAAAAGGTGAAGATGAAATTGATGGATCGATCAACAATCATGAAATGATTATTATCCGAAAAGGAGGGAAAAAAAACTGCTGCGTAAATCATTTAACATGTTCACAAGGTGATGTATAACTCTGATCGTTATAAAATAGTCCTCCTCTACGTCACCGCTGAAGAGTTAACGCCGGGCCGACGCAGATTCTGAGGAAAGATGGTCACGTATCAAATCGTTGCTAATAAGGTTTACACTCTGAGCGAAAATGTTCCGAATGTCTGTACATTTAAAGTCACGTAAATACCTGTTTTATAAACGTTAACATGGTAAAAGTCATAAAATAAAAAAAAGATTTACAGATGTAATAAAGTTGAATGTCTTTAAGGACGGGTTCCTCGACGCTGATGAAGTTGCTCACTGGATCCTGCCGAGAGACGTGGATCACACAGACAACGAGGCCAGACATCTCATCCACGAGACGGACAAGAACAACGTGAGTCCACGCCATTAACCCCTTCAGCGCCACATCACACATCCTGAACTAATTAACATAATCAGTGCACCGCTTTAATTAAGTCTTTAATCGACACCTAACAATGTAATTAATTCTCTTTCTCTCTCCTCATCCCTCCATCCTTTACCTTTTAATTTAATTATCCTCATCATTGAACCAATGGACCTTCAATCAATCGACGCTCAATCAGGACGAGAAAATTTCCAAGATAGAGATTCTGGACAACTGGAACATGTTCGTCGGGAGCCAAGCGACTAATTACGGAGAAGATCTGACGAGGAAACATGACGAGCTCTGATCTGATCTCATCCGATCTGAAGAAAAGCGTCAGGGGTCAAAGATCTAAACATACAGAGGGGGGTATATAGGAATTTCATTCCACAATGAAAAGAAATGAACGTTTTACATTTTACGTTTTACATTTAACGAGTGGGAGGGTTAGATTTTTAGGGGTGGAGCTAAAGGTCAGGGGTCAAAACAGAAGTGATTGGGTCAAGGATGCTGAGAGGGAATTTCAGTTTACCTGAAACAGATAGTATTTATTTAGTCACACACATTTTACTCACTAAAAACCAAGTTTACACACACACACACACACACACACACTCGTGCAGTGGGATCAAAACAGCACATTTTAGTTACACCCCGAGTGTGGTTGATGCTTCTGTGCAGGTGAGACGCCACAGAAAGAGTTTGTGACGCCATTTAAATAGAAACGATTAAAAATAACACCGCTACACTTTTAACAACAAAAAAAGGGACATTTTCCTGACTCGTGTGACATCATCAGCCACTGGCTCCTCCCACTCCTGCGCTGTTTTAGTGCTGCGTTCCATTCTGGAAAAGTTAATTAAAAATGTTTATTTGCTAAAAGCATTAAAATCTTTACGTTCAGTGACTGATGAAGACGACGCACAGAGCACCACATTCGCACTACGAACTACTCCGAGTGCTTTATATGCATATGTAAATATATTCATATACATAAAATGCAGAGCGTTCCTGTCTGGACGCTGAGTGATGATGTCACATGATCACGTGGTTAAAAAAGGAACATCGACGCAGACCTGCCAACCTTCCTACACCAAAAGAAAAAAAATCCCGCAATTAAAACAGTAGATGAGCCGACTGATGCATGAATCTGGAATGATTGACAGTTGCGTAAGTGTTTTGATCTCCCCGATATTAAAGGACCCCCTTGAAGTCCCGCCCCTTTCCTCATATCTCATAATAGTAATGTTTCGGCCGTGTGCTCTCGTCTCGACGCAGTTTTCCCGCTAGAAAGATGTGCTGACGCGACGCTCTCGCATTTCTGTCACGGCAAACGAGAATGTTCTGAGTTCACTAATGTGAAATAAACTATCGGTGTGTGTTCCACTCAGCTAGCGTCACACACTTACACAGCTTACATCGGTTAAATACGTTTATTAGGGACGCCACTGAAAATGGTCAAAAAAGTGATTAAAAAACGCTGTTCGCTCTCCTGCGCTGTTCAAACAGTTTGAGCAGCGGCTTTCGTGAAAATGTCCGCCGTGTAGAAACATTTCACGATTTCCACGAGGGACGTGAGAGATTAGATTTGTGAAAGTCGATGGTTGGCAGGTCTGTCAAGCGAACGTGTTATTCAGGAAGATGTTTTAAAGATAAATCTGGGGCTGGAGACATGTACCTGTGGTGGACACGGCTGTTTTGGGCCGTTAGATCTATAAACGGTGACTTAAGGCCTCTGAAACAGCAGGGGGAGCTGTAATAATGCAGGACTTAAAATATGTATATATATTGAGAGGTATGATTGGGGAGGGCGTGACAGCATTAACAGCAGGTTGTTGTGAGGTTCCTCACCTGTACACTGTGTTTACACTCTCCACCCAAACCCAGAAGCTCAGGAGGACCTCAGGGTCACGGTCAGGGTCACAGTAAGGATCAAGGGTCAGGGTCAGGATCAGGGTCAGGGTCAGGGTCAGGGATCAGCCACACTCGGGAATCAGTTCGTGTTTGCTGATTAACGCACCGGAGTTACGCACTGAAGAAACGGCCGAGCGCCTGAACTGAGCTGTTACACACCGAACACACAATAAGCACAGCTGCCTGACATCTCGCACCACCTGTAGAGAGACCACTCACCGGCCTCCTCCACATTAATCCGGATAACTCTGAAAACGCATCTTTTTCTCTACGTTCTGGTGTTCCGTCCACACTGAGTCGGCGGTTTTGTCCAGCGAAAACAGAGCTTTTCGAACGCGCTCTCCCACCTGGATAAATTTGAAAAATAAATCTGTAGTGTGGGCTGAGAAACGGACATGTCCAAAAACGATGATGTATCTTTAGTCATGTGACGCAGTCATGTGACCCATTCGACTCAAAACAAACAAGATGGTGGACGACGACGTGCTGCAGTTGTTGTGGCTGCTGTCCAGTTTGATGGCTTTGTTAAAGAGTAATGTCACTTTGTTCAACCTTCAGGTTGTATTTTTAAATAAACGCCTGAAGGAAATAACGCAGGCCAAAGCCATGGAGGATTTCACATCTATCCGGATTAATGTGGACGTAGCCACAGAGAGAGGAGAGAGGGAGAGGAGAGAGGGAGAGGAGAGAGGGAGGTATAGAGGGAGAGGAGAGAGGGAGAGGAGAGAGGGAGGTATAGAGGGAGAGGAGAGAGGGAGAGGAGAGAGGGAGAGAGGGAGGTATAGAGAAGGACAGAAGGTGTTTGGAAGTTGACACGCTTTTGTCATTGTTTACTGGTGAAACATTTCTCTGTGAATTCCAAATCAAATAAAACCAAATCCTGTTTTTTTTTATTCTTGTGTTTTAATTCTGAATTTTTCTGTACACTCTGTTCACACTACACTGTGTTTCAGCCGTAACAGGGCAGTTACAGAACCCGAGCTCATCACTGGTTTCATGATTAAACGCAGTGTGAACGCGGTCAGGCCTTTAAAGGTGCCGTGTGTAATGTTTAGAGCCCTCTGCTGTCTGTGAGCAGAATTACAATGACGTCTTCATTTTCTATTCATACAGCAAATGCCTTGTGAGTTTTGTCGTTAAGACGAAGGGGCGGAGCTAATTTACAGGCGATAATGTTATACGGTGTTTTAAGGTGTTATAATTACAGGTCTATAAACACTTTTATTAAACTTTGCAAACTGCACCTTTAAACATCCCTCTGAATTTAAAAAAAGCCTGAGGTTTAAATAATCAAATAATTATTTGCGTAAAATTGATCACATTAGTGCACGTTTTTATTTAAAACAGCTTTTCGCAGTATTTGAGGGGTGGGGCTAATTTGAGGGGCGGGGCTTCATATGGGCACAGTTTATGATGTCACTAAGTAAAATTACTGATATCTTTAGGTTTTAAATAAAAACACCAATTATGTAAAAAGATGATATGATTTGGTGTTGAAAATGCGTGTTATAAATGCGAATGTTATGTTACAACGTTATCTTATATGCAAATGTATTCTGTAGTTATTCCGCGTTTCCTATTTGCATATTCATAAATCTGGATTTGTGGCTGAGGGTAAAATTTAACGGCCAGTTTCCACGTCTTTTTGTACTTTTTTGTAGAATGACATCATCAAAATACAGCAAATGTAAATATAGAAAAAAAATGTACAGCCTTCCAAACTTTTTTGGTTTCCAGATTGTAATAGAGATTTTCATTAAAATGCAAAAAACAAAACGTTTGAAAAAGGAAAAACACAACCTTCGTAACCTGATAAACGTCTCCTTGATTCATCTAAAGCTAATACTTGCGTTTACAGTGTAACTCGTTTAAAGGTAAGAAGATTTATTTACTGTTTTAATTGTTTATCTGTTTTTGTTAATATCCTTTCTTTAAAAGAATCATCGTGTGCACTGTTCGCTATAGATGGTGCTGTTACTATTTTTCCCAAAGCCCATTCTAATCAATAAAACAATTTATAAATACATTGCGTAATTTTTCAACTGCATTATGTAAGGAAAAAAATCGAAATCCTAATCATTCATAAAATTGATTTTTTTTTTTTTTTTTTGCAGTAATCGCCCAGCTCTATTCACTAATCATTTTTACGGCTTAAACGTGAAATCTTCAGCTGCCCTTTTACTTCAGGACTGAATTTTATTTATTAAACATTTATATATCATCTGTTTCTTGAGGAAACAAAAAAAGAAAGCTCTTCAGGGGTTCTACAGCTTTTCTTCACACCTGTCACCTGCACTGAGGTGTGTTCTGGGTGTGTGTGTGTGTGTGTGTGTGTGTGTGTGTGTGTGTGGTTTTCAGGACGGTCATCTCTCCGTCAGCGAGATCATGGACAACGTGGAGGTGGTTAAAATCAGCACCATCACAGACTACGGCACTCTGTTACTGAGAGAACACGATGAACTTTGACCTCTGGAAATCTCCTGATAATCTCATTCTAGTTTAAAAAAAGCGCTCAGCTGACAGGATCTGTGTGGAAATGAAGTTTATTTTACAAAAGCAAACAAACAAAAATATATGAGAAGTGTGACTGTAATGCATTTAGCAAAAAAATAAAAACAAAACAAAAACAACCTGCTGTTTGTATCGTGAGTTAATTTATAATTACACTGCAGCTGTGTAACATCTGGAACATCTGGAACACAATGCTGAAGTTTAGGGTTAAATCTCATCGTGTGTAAACTGGAGACAGAAAGAGGAAGAAGAATTAAGCGCTGAGGGTTTACACACCGCAGCTCTCTCGCTGGATCTCACGCCTGCATGACGGGTCGAGCTTCTTTAGCACAGAGACCCACTCCAGAGCCAGCGAATCCCGTCCCACCCTGACACAC
>CM075015.1:376414-387147 GCA_037576675.1 Pangasius sanitwongsei | reverse complement strand
GATGCTCCAGAAGGAAAAACCATGCGTTAAGAGCCGGGGGGTGAAAACTTTTGAACAGAATGGAGATGTGTACATTTCTCTTATTTTGCCTAAATATCATGTTTTTTAATTTACTACTGAGACCTTCAGAGGCTACAGAAGATAGTTACATGTTTCCCAGAAGACAAAATAAGTAAAAGTTATCCTGATCTTCAAATTCAAAAAGTTTTCACCCCCCATTTTTGGCAGATTCTGAAAGGGGGATGTAAACTTTTGACCTCAACTGTAACACTGCACTTAAAGTCAAGAAAAACGAGAAGAAAGAAAACAGAAAAAACTCAAATCCTATTAAAGTCTGACTTTAAGACACACACTTTGAGAAACCTTAGAACCGTTAAAGGTTCCTCGGCTGTGCCTCTGTGAAGACTTACATCCCTACAACAGACTGCATCAGAAAACCTTCCAAGCTGAACTCTTTCAGGAACTTAAGAACCCTTAAAGAACCCTTTTTCCTAAAAGTGACCAAATACAAAGAAGTGAAATGTTAAACTCCTGACAGCTTCAGGACATTAAGAAGAAAATAATGAGCAATAATTTGCTAATGTATATGGATGTATGGTGTATGATGTATGGTGTATGATGCATGGTGTATGATGTATGGTGTATGATGTATGGTGTATGATGTATGATGTATGATGTATGATGTATGGTGTATGGTGTATGATGTATGGTGTATGATGTATGGTGTATGGTGTATGGTGTATGATGTATGATGTATGGTGTATGATGTATGGTGTATGGTGTATGATGTATGGTGTATGATGTATGGTGTATGATGTATGATGTATGGTGTATGATGCATGGTGTATGGTGTATGATGTATGATGTATGGTGTATGATGTATGGTGTATGGTGTATGATGTATGGTGTATGGTGTATGATGTATGGTGTATGGTGTATGATGTATGGTGTATGATGTATGGTGTATGGTGTATGATGTATGGTGTATGATGTATGGTGTATGGTGTATGATGTATGATGTATGATGTATGGTGTATGGTGTATGATGTATGGTGTATGGTGTATGATGTATGATGTAATGTTCTCTACACAGCCGTATGGGGTGTGAAATGATTCAGTATGAAGAGATTTGAACCGTGTGATGAATACATGTGTAGTGCAGCGCTACTGGACTTAAAAAGTATAAAATGAAGTCTTTATATTAACAATTAACCGTGTAGCCGGACTCAAAATGGCGGTACTCTACCTCACAGTGGGCACAGAAGCCGCAGATGGAGCCGTCATGGTATTCTTCATCCTCATCATCATCATCATCTGTAAGAAACATTGTTAGTTCACTCTGTGAATATTTCCAGACACAGTGGAATAGAGATCATAAACAGCCGGAGTGATGTTATTGTATAAACGAAAGAAGGAAGTTGTAAGAAAAGGTGCAAGAGCTAAGCCCTGCCCCCAAACACTAAACCCCGCCCCTGATGGGTCGATGTGGTCCAGTTCCCCAAAATATATACATCAATAAATTATTTAAACACTGTTAAGAGATTTTAAAGCAAACACAACAAACGTAGCTACTGATTTCAATTAAAAATTTTATAATACTGGCTTTTAGATTGTAAGAACTTTGAAAAATTTTAACTAAGAAGATTAAAAAAAAACAAAGAGTCACTGGTCAGTATTAATAAGTTCCACTGCCCAGATGATAAAAGCTTTAATATTATTTTATTATTATTTTAATTCTGATTGCTAATGCACTGTAAATGAATATACAATACAATACGTTCTAGATAATAACTTGCTCCAGAGTATAAGGCACAAGTATATTTCTATATACACTCACGGTCCACTTTATTAGGAACATCTGTACTTTCATGCAGTTATCCAATCAGCCAATCATGTGGCAGCAGCGCAGTAATAAACTCCTGCAGATGCAGGTCAAGAGCTTCAGGTGACGTTCACATCAAACATCAGGACGTGGAGAAAGTGTGATCTCTGTGACTTTAACCGTGGCATGATTGTTGGTTTGAGTATTTCTATAACTGCTGATCTCCTGGGATTTTCACACACAACCGTCTCTAGAGTTTTCACACAGTATGGTGCGAAAAACAAAAAACATCCAGTGAGCGGCAGATCTGCAGGCTGAAACACCTTGTTGATGAAAGATCAGAGGAGAACGGCCAGACTGGTCTGAGCTGACAGGAAGGATATAGTAACTCAAATAATCACTCTTTACAACCGTGGTGAGCAGAAAAGCATCTCAACATGCACAAAACATCAAACCTTGAGGTGGATGGGCTACAACAGCAGAAGACCACATCAGGTTCCTCTCCTGTCTGCCAAGAACAGGAATCTGAGGTTCTCATGGGCACAGACTGATCCAAACAGCTGAAGAATTGAAAAAGGCCAGGTGATTTTTTTTTTCCCTAATCTTCAACTGTCCAGTTTGGGTGAGTCTGTACACATGAGCTTTTCTGCTCACCACAGTTGTAAAGAGTGATTATTTGAGTTATCTGACTTCCTTTCAGCTCAGAGCAGTCTGGTCATTCTCCTCTGATCTCTCTCTCATCAACAAAGTGTTAGTGCCTGCAGACCTTCCGCACACTGGATGATTTTTGTTTTTCGCACCATTTTGTGTGTAAACTCTAGAGACTGTTGCGTGTGAAAATCCCAGGAGATCAGCAGTTATAGAAATACTCAATCCAACAATCATGCCATGGTTATGGCCACACAGGTTATGGGGGGAACTGTTTCAAAAAGCACTGTATATGAGGATGAACCTGAATAAACAACGAGAAACAGGTTCACAGTGACAATAAGCAGTAGGCTAAAATCACAGTACAGTACAACTGCAATATCATTGTTTTTATGCGTAACTAAATGGTTCTTAGTATGAAAAAATATAGCATTATGTATTTTTGCCAAATAGTTACACACATTATATAACTAGCTAACATGATGTGCTTGTATACTGTGTGACAAGTCACTTAGCACTAGCTTATTTGATATCCATCACTGGAAAGCTAAACTGCATGGTTTGCAAGGGCAACTCGTAAATTCATGGAAATAGCAAAAGAACTATTAGTCTGCCTTAACCAAGTATCAGCTCCTGCGATCATTAAACCCCAGTCCTAACACAGCGCACTAAAGCAATTAGCCTATCTATCACATTGGATCGCTCCACTGAAAGGAAGCATTAATGATTCATGCACTTGTGTTTCGGTTTTAGTTTGTAAAGTGCCAGGACATGTGCTAACTTGTACAAGCTAACTGAGGAACAAAACACAATGAAGTGTGCTATTATAGAAAACTAATCAACGGTGAGGTGGTATTATGCGTTACCACAGTTGCCATATCAAAGCTGATCATTTTCCAATAACAACACGTCCTGAAGCTTTCATCGTCACCACAGCGATTTCTAACACTAACAGGTTTTAATAAATTTTTAAAAATGACATCGTACTTTTTATCCCTTTAGGGTTACATTTAACATCTGCGAACCAAGAAAGTTCCTGTAAGATCACTTATGTTATAACTGCTATAAACAGCTTTTATCTCTTCTGTCTTTCCTTTTTCTGTTGAAGTTAACAAAAGCAGCTTGCTGTGTTACAGAGAAAATGCTAAAAATGGAGACACTTACAAACATTTTAATGTAGAGCGTCAGACATCCCAATCCCTGTGTACGCTCTTACTATAGAAACAATCAGATATTACTGCCTAAGCTGCTGTCACAGAGATCACACTTTCTCCACATTCTGATGTTTGATGTGAACGTCACCTGAAGCTCTTGACCTGCATCTGCATGAGTTTATGCTCTGCGCTGATTAGATCACTGCATGAAGTGTACAAGTGTTCCTAATAAAGTGCTCAGTGAGTGTATATTTAAAATAGCATCACAGCCTCCTCTTTTGGTGGAGGTGACTGTGGGATTATTTCCTATTTTTCCCTGATTACGTGATGATGATGATGATGATGATGATGATGATACGTGATTTAATCATTTAAGATCATTTCAATGTGCTTACTCCTGATGCATACGTGTCCGTCCTTTATTCACTCATAATGTACACTTATCTGTTTTTTTAAACTAAAGTATTTGCTACAGTCTTCGGTTATGTTCAGAATGTCAGACTGTACACTACACACTCTTCCTCTGAGCATTAGTCAGAATGTGAGAACGATCGTTTAATCACTACATGCTCAAAAACAAGTCAACTTCACTTCGTGCGTGGATGCAGGATGACTTTAATCTGTTTAATTTTCACTGACGGTGACCAGAAAGTGTTTGTGTTCAGCAGTTAAACCCAAAAACGATGCAATAAAAAGCTTAAAGGCATCAAAACTGCTTTAGCTTACAGTAACGACGCAAACTGCTAGCATAAATCACTTTTTGTCTCAGATATAACGCCACAGACAGTCAAGAATTAAGACATTTTAAAGAATAAATATTTATATTAAAAGTATTAACCTGCTAGTAACTGACACAGACACAATAACGAATAATAAATTACAGTAAAACTATTTAGCAGCTTCTAATAGTTGTCTGTTAGCATTAGCTTGTACACATAGCTATTGCTACATCATTTAAAACATTTTTAAATGTAGCTGCTGTAGCTTTGGCTTGTGCGCTTCAGCGCTAGCATAATTTATAGACAATAAAAAAGAAAGTGAAAACTAGAAACAAAACAAAAACGAGTGAAAACATTCATATTATGTCATATTTAATGCTATCTGGGTAGCCTGTTAGCTGTATCATGGAAGCTAGCTGGTTTTTCTTGGATGTAGCAAAATTAGCTTAACTTAGCGAACTGTTAGCGTTAATTAGCTTAACTAAATATCAACACCAGAGAGTTTCATCTTTTTACACAAACATACACAAGTGATTAGTTTACTATACTAACTATATTATACTTATATAGCAATTTATTTTGTGCTCTTTACGGCTAGTTTGACCTTTCAGCCCGATAGCTAACTAGTTAGCTTGTTGCTAGCTAGCTTGCTCATGTCTTGTCTGGTTGAGCTGCTAGCTGGGATCATTTAGCTACAAATTTATTATTTCACAGCGAGATGTTATAAATCTATCAACTTTTACAGGTTTTTTGTGAGTTATGGAGTCTTTTTTTTTTTGCTGTAGTGTAGGTTTATTGTTTTATCTACTGAGTTAGCAGTTTGTGTCACAGTTGCTAGTTCTATAGCCTTTAGTGTGCCATGTTTCTCTAAATTCTCCTTTTCTACATTTATATAATTCTTTTATATACAGCATTAATATATCTTTTACTAAACCTTTTGCTTTTTAGAGCTGATAGGGAAAAGGCTCTTCTTTTCCCAAAATAGAAACCTTTGGGAGATGAAGCATATCCAAAGTCTAAATATGTAATATGTAATATGTAATAAATTGTAAAACTAAATAATGGCACCCCTGTAAGTCGTATGTTTTTTGCTAAATTTAATTTGTTATGTTAAATTACAGAATTACTGCAACGGAGTGGCGTGGACCAGAATTCCCACCTCACGCCCAGTATTCCCGGGATAGATTCCAGATCCACTGCCACCCTGACCGGGATAAAGCTCTTACTGAATATAAAAGAATGAAAACAATTACAGCTATAGTTTGGATAAAATTCAGTCTCATCTGAAATCTCTCATGTTCAAAGCTTACTATTTCAGATTTTTACCGAGAAAAAAAAAGGGTTTGTTTAGAAAAGGCGCTTTTTTTTTCTCACTGACTGACTGAATGATCCTGTCGCTGGGACGGAACCATCAGGAGAACATCTTTTGTAGCTTTAATATGAAAATTTTACCTGAGAAGGTTTTTATTAGTAGCCTTTTAATTGGCTTTTAATGTAAAGCTTTAAAGGTACATCAGTGGTCCTTAAGGTCTAATTATGTACCTTAAATTATTTTTTAAAAACATAAAATACAGTCTAAAGGAACAAAAAAATGTCCTCTTGATGGAACCTCTTGAGAGCGTACAGTAGGTGTCATTGATAAAACTGGATGAGTATCCCAGAGAAAAGCAAACCAAATTCCATAAAATCCCAATTTCAAAATGGACATGTATATTTTCAACCCACAGATTTGGATCAAATATGTGTATTCTAAATATCAGTGGATCCCTAACTGGCCTGATGGTGCTACGGTGATGTGCACAACGTCTCAAACGTTTGCTTGGGAGAAAGAAGTACTATCAAGTAGAATACATGTCAGAATACATGTAAGAAAAAAAATTATATATTACTGTTTGTTTTGTTCTCAAGAACATTCTGGTCGACAACACCAATGAGCTAAGTTAGCTAAAGTTTTGCTGTTTCATGTAGTTGTGTTATTTGCTTAAAATATTATTGTAAAGACGTATTTAAAGGGATGTGTGGATGCACTGGAGCGTGAGTGACATTACAGTTTATAAGTACATTATTCTGGTCAGGATTATGCCACAAACTTCTGTACTCATCTAGCTCACAGGTCCATGGAGAACCCTGTGTCCTGTCCTGCACATTTTAATGTTTTTCCTGCTCTAAAACACACACACACACACACACTTCACTGTTAATTAGCTGATTAATTGAATTAGAGTAGGAAAATATGCAGGACAGTGGGTTCTCCAGGATCACGGTGGAGAACCTGTGCTCTAGATCGGTTTTACTCAGCAGTGAGATCGCTCTGATGTTACCATCCCATGAGAGATTTCCTGAAACAGGAGCAGTGTCTCGGATCTGGAGTTTTTCGACCTGCCGGCCTCAGAGAGCAGACAGCACACGCACAGAAAAAAACCTCGGGATCATTTGATTTATTCCATCGTTTCAAAGTGGGGTTAAAGGATGTGATGATTAGGGGGTAGGACACATTGCTGTGCTGATTTCACACATATTACAGTCAACAGAATATTGATTAACAAATGTTACAAAAAATGTTTTTAAAAGATGAACAAAGAAAGACTAAAGTGTCAGGGTAAAGTGTGAAAGTGGAAATAACATTTTTTCCTGTTCCCTTGTTATACATTGGACTGGGGAGTGCATCATTTTTTTGGTGAATTCACATTCTCTCTCTTTCACTACCTCTCCACTGGTCAGTGTTATTGCTGCAGAATGTTTCATTTCATTAATATTTTTTATTAGTTGTTTACTTAAAGTTTATTGCTTTGTGTCTCCAAAATGAAATTAACCACATTGTACATTGTTATAATCATATTGTCACATCAATCGACTAATTAATAATCCACTAAAGTTATCAGATATTACTCAAACTTTAACAGTATCAAATTTTTTAATAAATTACAGTAGATGCATTTTGAGGTTTTTACACAGAGGCTCAGAAGATGATTGAAAATGAGAGGATAGTTGAGCTTGTATATATATGTATATATATATATATATATATATATAAACATGTTTAAAATAAAACAATGAAACTTAGAGGTTAGCAGGTAACAGGGTATGTACGTGTGTAAATGTGAAAAAACAAAAATCATATATGGTAGATAAATATGGTTTTAAAAACACACAAAAGTTTACAAAAAAGACAAACCAGGGGAGTACATGTTACATTAGTACAACTGCTTTGGTGACAATGATGGAGAATCTCTACAGAGAAAGAACGAGATGGGAGAGATGTAGAGAAAGAGAGAGAATCTTGAACCTATCAATCCAATCAGTCTCTTTCCTGGGTAACTACCAGACCTCCTCCTGTCTCTCTCTCTCTATCAGCCCCCACTAGACTCTGTCCTCGTTTTTGTCCTTCTCTTTATCAATCCCAGGCTACGACTACATCTTCCTGTCTCTCCTTCTTTCTCTGTAGGTTCACATGGAGGCACAAGTGCAGGTCAATCCCAATTGGAACGGGAACGGGGTGGAGGGAAGAAGGGACCCCACTCTTTCAAAACGAGACACAAATCAAACAACGATCTGATCTATAGAGGCAGCGTGAGGCCTGCGGCTCAGACTGCAGCGCTGGGTTTTTGCTTTTTTCTCTCTCTCAAGTCCTCAGTTCATAAGTACTGCACTGCACTGCACTTCGGGACTCGACACAGTCCGCCTTCAGAGGGCCCACAGAACTCATAGCTCTGTTTCAGCAGGGAAGAGAAGACAGAGAGAATCAGAGAAAGCCAGGTTGATGGAAAGACAGAGAGGGGAGGAGGGACTACTGCAGAGAACCAACTACTGAATGATCTGATTGGATAATGAAAACGATCAGTTAGGTTAGAGCTATGATTGGTTTGAGAACAGCATGCCTGGAAGAGCTAGGGATGGGCCAGATGTTCCCTCGCTCCTCCCCTGTCTTACTCCAAAAAGGAGAAGATCAACAAAGGAGGAGTAAGAGGGGGTCAAAACATCTAAGAAATCAGGGGGATACAAAGCACAAACACTGAGTTGATGTGTGAGCAAGGTTACGTACCTTCATGGTCATCATCATCGTCATCGTCGTCATCGTCGTCGTCATCATCGTCGTCGTCATCATCGTCGTCATCATCGTCGTCATCATCATCATCGTCATCATCATCATCATCATCGTCGTCATCATCATCATCATCGTCGTCGTCATCGTCGTCGTCATCATCATCATCGTCGTCATCGTCGTCGTCATCATCGTCGTCATCATCATCGTCATCATCGTCGTCGTCATCGTCATCATCATCATCATCATCATCGTCGTCGTCATCGTCATCATCGTCATCATCATCATCGTCGTCGTCATCGTCGTCATCGTCGTCGTCGTCATCGTCGTCGTCATCATCGTCGTCATCATCGTCATCATCGTCGTCATCGTCATCATCATCATCATCGTCATCGTCGTCGTCATCATCGTCTGCCATTAGTCCCTCCTCATGGATGAGAGGAAGCTCCTGGGCCTTGACGGCAGCAGAGGGAGCCAGGGGCGTCTGGAAACTGCAGAGCAGAACCAGCAAGAGCCCGAGCAGCCAACTTCTCAGCGTAGCCATGTCTGTACGCACAGGTCACCAAATTCCTCAAGAACGTAACACTCCTTCTCGCCCGCTTGACAACTCTCAATGCCACTCAGAAGTCACGCCTTGGAGTGAGTCCACCGCTCACGCACCCTGTGGCATGCACTCACTCTCACACCAGGAGCAACAGGTGAGCAGATACAAGCCCGGAGGTATTCCAACTTTTAAACAGTCCAAATCCACACGCTTGTTCCCAGCATAAAACTCTAGATGATCCCCTGGGATTCAGGTAGGTTTTGCAAAATGCACCGCACGCGGGTGAGTTTAAAAAAAAAGCCCAAAAAAAGAGATGATGATGACGATGTTCCCACTCTGCGGTGACTTAGCGTGTGAAGACCAAAGAGGAGAGGCGTAGCAGGCTAGGCAGCGTCTGCAACACAGAGCTCTCTAATGGTGCGCAGACGGACTGAGAGACCAACTCGGGGGTAAGACGAGACGGGGGCGGGGGACTCAGGGCATGAGTGACAGGGCCAAGTGCGGGCGAGCGGGCCGGCAACTACTGTCCATACGCTTTAGAGAGCAAGCGAGAGACGGAGGGCGGCATATATTGCTTGCTTTCCTGCCGTCATCAAATGTTGGGGTTTAACTTTAGAGAAGGCCGTGGCCCGGGAGGGGGGTGTATGGAGACGATGACCATATATCGTGAGCATGAGGGTGGAGGAAGAGAGTGAGAGAGAATATGATAGAGAGAGAGAGAAAGAAAAGGAGGGAACGAGGGAGGAGGGGAGGGAGAACATATCAGGTCTATATCAAGAGGATGAGCTGGGAGAAGGAGACCATTTCATTTAAGTCCATGTGAGAGATGGAATGATTAGCATATAGAACTGGAGGATATTCTCATACACACACACACACACACACACACACACGTCCATACTTGTTGTTCAAGTACAGACATGTCTTTTTGTTTATTTATTTATTTATTTTTAATGATGAGCTGAATCAGATGTTGTGCTGAGTGTCAGGAAACTTCATGTGCTTCATATGTTTATTTCTTAAATTAATATAATGAAGTGACTCACTTTACACACACAAACACACACACACCAATTAATCGCAGGATATTTTACTCATTTGTGATCTATTCGAGCAACTGTTTCAGAATAATGAGCTAGCACATGCAGAAATTCACACACCGGTAGATCAGCAGTCTGCTTGCACATTTTGGGGCAGCAGTGGATCTACACTTAGCGCCTTCCCACCCCGTGTCTCTTCAGCATGTCCCTAAAATAGTGCACAGGGAGCAGGGTGGAGGAATGGCTCCCTCTATTTAAAACCCAGCTCTACCAGCGTCAGGGTAATGTGACCTTCTCTGGCACGGCACACCACTGACACCCAGAAACACTCCCTCAACTCCTGTCATACCACCAACACCAACACTATTCTCTCTCTGTACATCCCTCACCACCACCAACACCAACACTATTCTCTCTCTGTACATCCCTCACCACCAACACCACCACTATTGTCTCTCTGTACATCCCTCACCACCAACACCACCACCACTATTCTCTCTCTGTACACCCCACACCACCACCAACACCACCACTATTGTCTCTCTGTACATCCCTCACCACCAACACCACCACCACTATTCTCTCTCTGTACACCCCACACCACCACCAACACCACCACTATTGTCTCTCTGTACATCCCTCACCACC
The DNA here is from genome assembly GCA_037576675.1 of Pangasius sanitwongsei. Lineage (NCBI taxonomy): Eukaryota > Metazoa > Chordata > Actinopteri > Siluriformes > Pangasiidae > Pangasius > Pangasius sanitwongsei. Next base: position 376,530 of record CM075015.1, on the reverse strand, counting down.
AACACCACCACCACTATTCTCTCTCTGTACACCCCACACCACCACCAACACCACCACTATTGTCTCTCTGTACATCCCTCACCACCAACACCACCACCACTATTCTCTCTCTGTAC